>JAXISO010000029.1:0-273473 GCA_036785465.1 Colletotrichum agaves | reverse complement strand
GGGACTAACTCTAGAAAAACGAAATAATATCTACCTTATTTAATAAAATATTAAAACTAAATAACTAAGTAGTAAATTAAATTATAAAGAAATTAGACTATTTGAAATTATTAAAAAAATTACTAATTAACTATAAACTTTTATTATTAAATATAATAAAGTATTATTTAGTCTTTTATATTTTATTACTTAAGAAAGTACTATATAGTATAGAAATATAAAACTATATTAAAATTAAACTAGAATAAAAATATAAAATAAAATAAATTATTAATTATATTTAAACGAAGGGAAGAGAAATATAATACTTTATTAAATAGAAAAATTATAAATATAAGGATAATATATAAGAACTAGTATTATATCTTAAGAATATAAGAAATAAAGAATAATAATACTAGAATTAATAATTATTAATAATAAGAAATAAGTACTTATTACTTATTTAAGAATATAGGAACTTAAGAAGAATTTTAATTACTATTAAGAACTAATAAACCTAAATTAGTAAACTTATTACTAATACTAAATAATAACTAAAATAAATTATTCTCTATACTTATAAACTATAAATTACTTATAACCCCCTACTTATAAGTATTTAATATAGGAAGAATACTATCCACCTTATCCACTTCCTACATTCCCCTATAAAAGGTCTCCTTTTAATACTTATAAACTTTCTTCCTAATAGTATAAATACGCGATAAATAACTAACTATAATCACTATATCCACTTATAAATAAGTAAATTAAGTATAGAGAGTTATAAACTCTTCCCCTACTTTTTCCTCCTTTATATTCTACTCCTTTTACTAAGTATTTAATTTATAAACTACTTAGAAATTAGAAAATAATATAATACACTCAGAAAGTTAGAACTTATAAATAAATACCACTAAAATACTATTATAAGGTTTCTTTAATATAAGCACTAGAGTAAAAAGAACCCTTACTAAACCTATATATAGACTTTATATAAAAATAATAAGTATATAGTATATTTACTAATAAGAATTAGGATTCTATAAAATTTAAAAGAGCTTAATACTCTAAATTCTTAGTCTTAGTCCTTTAAGACTTTAACTTCTAAATATAATCTAATATATTATTAATATTATAAAGTAATTAGGAAGTATAATTAATAGGTCCCTAACTTAGAATTAATTACCTACTTATACTAGGTCTTAAGAATAAAACCTTTAAAGGGGAGACTTAATATTATAACTTATTAAGTATAACTAATAAAGAAGCCCCTATAAAGATACTAGGTAACTAGGATAATACTTTATATATAGAATTATAGGAATATTTAGGACTTACTTAGTATAGAAGAACTATAGTATAAATTATATAATAATAAAGAAGGACTAACTTTTAATAAGTAGTCTTAAGAATAAAATAAGGGTATAGACTAATATACTAAGAGTAATTCTCCCTTATGGATTAATAACTAGATATTAGTCCTAGTAATAAGAGAACTATCTCAAACTTATATATAGTATAGGCTTAGGCTCTCCCTAAGATCACACTTCTATAGCTCTTTAGTAATTAACTTTATAATTATCCCTTAGGATACTTTTAGCCTTTTCTTATACTATAGAAACCTTAAGATAACTATAACTAATTACTAGAGTCACCTATTCTTTAAGATCTTACCTAGTAAGCCCTAGTACTATTTAGCTAGTATTAACCCTTAGCTTCTATTAGTAGAACTCTACTGTTAAATAGGCTGGCTATAATACTACTCTTACCTACTCCCCTAAACTAGCCCTACCTAGAGTTACTCTTTATTACTTTCTAGTAGTTAAAATAAACTATAGAGATTTTAAATAGTACTATTAATATTTTAATTATTCTAAAGTACTACTTACCTACTCCTATAGAGAGGTAAAAGTAGTAAACTACCTAGTCTACTATTAATAAACTCTAATAAGGAGGTAATAATAGTCTACTCTCTACTCTTCTAGTTTACTTAAGCTTATAAAACCTATAGAATTCCTTAAGTAGTACTTTAAGAGACTAATTACTAATTTTTAAGGCTTCTAGGCCTTCCTCTATATAATAAACTTCTTCTAGAAGATTTACCTATAATATTAGAGACTAGGCTTTAGTCTAAACTCTCATAAATAATATACCTCTAGGTAATTAAATACTTATAAATAGAACTAGGGAACTAGTAGGAACTAGGGATAGATACACTATATAGTAGCTTATAAGCTAGACTTAGAGAATAGTGGGGAGAGTATATATTCTAGAGTATATAGCTTGAGCCCCTGGCTCTCTAGCCTATATACCCCTTGGGAGGTCTACTATAAGAGTTAATAGCCCTTATAGTTATAGTATTAAATATAATAAATAAATAAATAAATAAATAATATACTATATACTTAGTTTTACTTAGTACTTCTTTAATAAGAAATATATTAGTTTCTTATAATTATATATATATATATATATATACTTATTTAGGGATTGGATAGCTGTAATAAGTATAGCTAGTAGATGTAAAGCGTGTAAGAACGCATTGTGCTCCTACCCTGCTAACTATGCATAGACTTCCTGGTTGGTATTAGCAGTATCGGCGATGAAGGCGAACACTGTCCGCGCGGCCTTGGGGAGCTGGCCGGCGTTGCCGCTATTCTTGATCTCGAGCATCTCCCGGGCCCACTCGCAGATGGCGTCGGCGACGCCTGTGACGTGCTCCTCGGTGTTCGTGGCCTTGAACACGAGGCGGACGCGGCTGGTGCCCTTGGGGACGACGGGCGGGTCGATGGGGAACGCGAAGTAGTTGAGCAGCTGCAGGTGCAGCGAGAGGAAGTAGTTGTGGCGGGCCTCGGTCCAGACGGGCACGATCTGCGTCTGGAACGGCCTCGTCTCCCAGTCGTCCGCCAGCGGGACGCGGAGGACGCCGGCTTCGTTGGCCGCCTCCCAGACCGGGTGGCCGGTGATGGTGCGGAAGAAGAGCTTGAGGAGGTCCTGGAGGCGCTGCTGGGCGGGGGCCGTCTTGCCGCTCTTCAGGAGGCCGTAGCCGGACCGGATGGCGGCGAGCGTCGGGAAGGACGGCGACGCCGTGAAGAAAAGCGGCCGGGCGTGGTTGACCATCATTGTGCGAACCGTCTTGCTCGACAGAATTACGCCTGTGTCGCTGTTGTTAGTCCTTGGCATCAAGTAAGAGTTCTGGACTATGATGCTCACCGCCCGAGGAAGCCAGCGCTTTGGAAAAGGTGTGCAGACGGATGGCGATGTCGTTCTGCAGCCCGAGCATACCGACCAGGCCGATGCCCTTGTCGCCGACGATGCCGGTGCTGTGGGCCTCGTCGACGACGAACTGGGCGTTGCCCAGGGGGAAGAGCTGCTTCACGACTTCGACCATCTCCGCCAGGGGGCAGATGTCGCCGTCCATGCTGTAGATGGTCTCGACGGCGATGATGATGCAGCGCTGGCCGCGCTCGATCATGGGCTGCGAGGCGCGGACGGACTCGAGGGTGTCGCGGAACGACTCAACGTCGTTGTGGCGGAACGAAGTACGGCTGAGGGCCATGCAGCGCGACATGCCCTCGTGGACGCTGGCGTGGACGAGCTCGTCATAGACGACGGCGTCGCCGGGCCGCGGGATGGTCGAGAAGATGGCGCAGTTGCCCTCGAAGCCCGAGTTGACGACAAGGGCGGACTCGGCGCCGTGGAAGGCGGCGATCTCGCGCTCGACCAGTTCGATGTAGTCGTTGTTGCCGTCGAGCAGCCGGGAACCGGTGCTGCCGAGCTTGAAGCCCGGGTGCCGCGCCAGCTCCTCGAAGAAGGCGGTCCGCAGCATGCCGCTGGCCGCCAGCGAGATGAAGTCGTTGGACGAGAAGTCGACCTGGTTCTGCCGCTTTCGGAGGGTGATGAGGTTGTGCTCCGTCCGCCGCATGTCGAGCGTCTCCTCGAGATTGCGCTGGAAGACGGGCGCATCCTTCATGCGAGGGCCCTGGAGCTCCTGCGCCTGAACCCATTCGGCCAGGTGGGGGAGTGTAGTGGCCATTTCGTGGAAGAAGCCTTGGAACTTTGGGAAACTAGAGCAAAGAAGATGGAGGACCTGCGAACGGGAAATCCAGTTTCAAGAATGTCAAGAAGCAACGTGTGGCAGGCAGAAGAGAAGAAGACACGGAAGAGGGTTATGACGCGGATATTCAAAAGGTGAGGCCGATAGATATAATAAACCACGGAACATTTCAAGTTGATGCGTAGACATTTGCTGTTGGCATTGAGGGTGGTGTTTTCCCAGACAACGGGTTGGATGCCACCCAAGAGTGGGCGGCTGGGCCGGGACCCGGGTCGGGCGGCGGAGCCCGGGCAACCGGCATCCGATGTAGATGTGCAACCGGGAAATGAGATTTCAATGATCTCGGCCCCGGCGCCCAGATATCAGCTGTCCATGCAGGTAGCATTCCGGCCTACCAATGAGGTTCCCTCCAGACCCTCCCTCCCTGTCTTGCATATGGATGCCTGAGAAAGGATTGTTTCTTGGCATCTGTGGTAGGGCTGAGTAAGATCGAACGCACAAGAATCAACTGCATAGTAGAGTAACAGCAGGAATATCAGACGTGGGGGCTGACGTTACTGGTTGTATGCTATGATCCCAAAACCTTCCAAGGGGTCAAGGTGGATTTTCGGGCAGGGAGGCGTTCTTTTCCTTGTGACTTTTAGAGGTTAAAAGCTGGCGTAAAATAATATCACAACATCAACAACAACAGGATGGATTTCATCCAACTTATCAATTTCCCCTAGAAAATGTCTTAAAAACACTTGACCTGTGTTAAATATTGTATGAAAATCCAGATTTGTTATCGTATCATGAACCAAGGTTATCATGACTTATAAGTGATCCGTTTCGAGACATTCAAAGAGAGGTCCACGCTCCCAGAGAAGGAGGTAGAGGAGACGTTGCACCAAATAGTAGCATAATGCCATATTCAGACTGTGTCCATCTTCTTCTCGTTTACGCTATGGACTTACGGTGCCAACTTCTCGTTTACATCTTCCCATATCCCAATCAGCCAAATTGCCACGGATGATTCGAATCATGCAGTCCGCACATCAATCTTTTTATCCCGAAAGTGAAGACCAATCTCATTAACCATGCTACTCCACATGCTCCGTCTTGGCAGTCTTTCCGACCTCCCGAAACTCGGCAAACTGCGGCGTGACGTTCAAGGACTTTGTCCCGCTGTATATGGTTCCCATCGCACGATCCCAGAAGGTGAACCAGAGTGCGTAGTTGGACTATGGCCGGGGCTCTTTGTCAGCCTACGTAGACTCGAACGATGGAAGAGGAGTCGCAGAACTCTGGCTCTCGAAGTGGAACTGACCTTGATTCCCCACGGCTGGTGGTGGACCGTGTGGTAGACGATATCGCTGCCCGTCATGCCCCCGAAGAGGATGATCGGGTCCCAGGGGAAACGATACCCGGAGTGGTCGTCGAGCGTCTTGAGTACGCTGAGCGTGAACACGGCCACGCGCTCCCACGCGGTAAGGCCAACGACCAGGCACGTCAGGAAGGGGCCGAGGGCGTCGAGGAGGAAGCTCTCGAAGGGGTGTACGTAGGTCGCCGCGTACGACCACGGCGCGTTCAGGAGATGGTGCCACAGATGAATTCTCTCTACACGCCAGATACTCAAGTCAGAAATCTACTACGTATTCCGCGCGAGAAGAACTCAAACACAAAAAAAAAAGAAAGAGAGGTGACTGACTGTATGCCCATTTCATGTGCAGCGCGAGATGCACCCAGAACTGCCATGTGTCGTAGACGACCAGGGCCGCAAAGACACGCGCCGCGAACACGAAGTAGAACGCGAGCGAGGCCAGCGCGGGCGACTGCGCAATGGTCTTGCTGTCGGCGATGGCCCTGACGGCCTCCTGAGTGATGCCGAACGGGTCGGCGGGCTCCTGGTGGTTCAGGTCCGGCTCGAGGGCGAGGCCGATCCAGCCGACGGCGACGATGATGGCCTGGTTCACCAGCACGCCTCGCACGACCTCGAGCTTGGTGACCTTGTTCTTCTGGAACTCGTCGGGCTGCAGCAGCCGGTACCGCTGGAACAGGCCGAGGGCGTCGAAGGACTCGTACATGAGCGCCACCACCCAGTGGATGGCGAGCGGGAACACGATGGAGAGCTCCGCCGGGCCCCATGACCGCGGGCTCGCGCTGGGGAGGGCATTGTAGAAGCCGTGTAGACTTTCCATCTTTGTTTGGAAGGGTTAGAGAAGTGAGTGGGGAGGCGCTTGCGGATTACTGGTAGCAAGAGATCATAAGGTATTCTTCGTCCAGGATTCGTTTCGGGCAGCCAGATACCTACATGTAAGAAGAGATTGAAAGACTCGTACATCTGTAAAATCCAAGAAGAAGAGACAACATGGCTAAATGGGCTGCGGCTTAAAGTCGATACCGCGGATCATACGAGGGTCGAGGGTCCAGGCGGCCGCTGGGCGATTGACGTACGAATCCTTCGTCGAACGATTCTGTGGCGGTCCAGTCGTCTTACTTTCCCCATTTCGCCCTCGATGTGGTTTGCTCGGAAAGCTAGGCAGCCGGGAGGGTGTGGCAAAGGGTGGCCGGATCCCGGGCTCCGGACCCGGATCAGGGCTTACGGGACATGTCGCTCTGCCCTCATGCACGCGCCTGATCCTTGGGGACGGCAGAATCACGTCAGGCAACATCAGGTAGTCCGAGGGCCCCGACCGTACCTGGTGTGGCTCGTCTGATAGGTATGTTTCGACGTTTTCCGGCCGTGAAAATAGACAAGGTGCCCGGAGTCCAGTTGTCTATCTGTCTCTTCAGGACTGTTAAAGGGTGTTTCGTCTTGCTCGTGTGAAAGAATTTACCCGGCTCAGTACACGTTGGGGTTTTCTTCTCATCTTAATATCACATTTAGTGACGCTATTTGTTTTGTACGCATCCCGGACGATTGCCGTTCCCCTACCGCCATGGCACGCAACCAGAGTCAGACCTTCGACTACGAGGCCTTCCTCACGCCTCCAAAAGATATGCTCGCAGCAGCACCCGAGCTGCCGCCCACGATACTGGGCATGAGCGACGCGCGCGCCTCCGTCGTCGTCCCGCTGCTGGCCTACTGGGCCGTGTCCATCTTCTACGAGACGGCGCACTACGCCGGCTGGTTCGCCAAGTACCGCGTCTACCCCACCGGCGAGGAGAAACGGCGCAACCTCGTCACGCGCTGGGAGACGCTGCGGGTCGTGCTCGTCATGCACGCCGTGCAGCTCGTCTTCGGGCTCGTCATGGCGAGCATCCTCGAGCCGGCCGACGGGGCCGCGACGGGGCCGGTGTGGGGCCGGTTCGGCAGCGCCGAGTTCTTCGGGCTGGAGCTGAGGAGGCGCTTCCGGGACGCCGGTTCCGGCCCGAGCCCAGAGACCCTGTGGGCGCTGGCGCACGCCATGCGGTGGGCTTGGATGGGCCTGCGCCAGCTCGCGGCCTTCTTCGTCTTCGACACCTGGGCGTATTGGGTGCACTACTTTGAGCACGTAATTCCGTTCCTCTATCGTATGTTAACCCCGTAACCTTGGACTTCCCATCAGGCGGCACCGTGAGGAATAGAACGGTTCTTGACTGATTATCGTGGAACCACCCACAGGCCGTATTCACTCTGTTCATCACTACAACTACATCCCCTACAGCTACGCCGCGTCCTACAATCATCCGATCGAGGGATTCTTCAACGACATACTCGGCTCCTACCTGTCCGCTCAGTTCATCGGCCTCAGCGACCGCGAGGCCATGGTGTTCTTTGCGACGGCGAGCGTCAAGGCCGTCGACGACCACGCCAGCCTGGAGCTGCCGTGGAACCCCCTCAACCTGTGGGGCTGGCTCTTTGGCAACGGCATGGTCCACCACAACATCCACCACCAAGTCTGGGGTCTCAAGGTAAGAGCGGCTCGTAATTAGTCTTTCTGACATCTTTTCCTTTCATTGTTTTCGAAAACCTCGTGCCCAGGTGACATGGGATCTCATGCTGACACGCGGCTGGGGTGGCTTACAGACCAACTTCGGCCTCTACTTCACCTTCTGGGACCGAGTCAACAACACCATCTACAGAGGCAACAGACGGCTCTCTGAGGCAAAGGAGAAGTGGATGGCACAGCATCCGGAGGAGAAGGAAAGGAAGGAAAACAAATCATCATAAACTTCGCCATTTGCTTGTAGCAACATACGTTTAGACGAGTGTTTGCGAATTTATGGACGTGGGCATGCAAAGATTCAGGTTGAACCACGTACATCGATAATGCAGCTTGTTTCTATAAATTAAAGAGATTGATAGACGTAATCACACTTCAACGAATGTTAGAAGATACAGCAGAGCCTCTGGCACCAGAATAAGAGAAAGTACCTTTGCTTAGTATCAATTTGTCTATTGTGTAGAAGGACGGGTATTATTCCTTAAAAGGCTTCCATAAGTATTAAGAATAACGCATTGCTAAAAAGGTAATAGGCAAACTTCTGTGTGATTTAGTAAGCAATAGCCCAAAGATAAAGCGCTAGCAATTTCCTTTCCAAAAACCATAGGCAGTTATGAACCTATAGCTTCATATCGTATTGTGTTCTTGAAACGTTTGTTAGCAAAGGAACCGACAACTGTTTTCGCAGACAAAGTTGGAATTTGACTCCAGGAATGACAGCATGCAGGCGGATATCTCAACATCTTTAAAGGATGCCTGGTAATGTACGATATCCCTTGCGTGAGATAAACCCCAGGCTGGAGAGATAAATGACCTCTCCTCCCCTACGCCACATAATCATATACAATCCTCGCCGTCAGCCTCACGTCGCCTTTGACCGTGACACACCGCTGCGTAAACCTCCTCTCCCCCAAAACCTCCTCGAAGCCCCAGACCAGCACGCTCGTCCACCCGCCACCACCGACACTGACCGTCTTCTCCTCGATGACCGCCGCCGCGTCCTCCACGCCGGGTCCGTTCCCAAACATGTCGGCGCTCTCCACCTCGCTCCAAGACGCGCAGATCCTCAGCCGCGACGCGACGTGGCCCCAGATCGGCACCGTGGACTCCCGCGTCTCCCCGTCGAGGATGTACACGTCGTCGGTCGCGAAGCCGCCCGGGTTGACCGTCTGCAGCTGCCGCACCTCGTACACCCCTCCCTCGGAGAGGTCGGTGTTGTTGCCAGGGAGGTCCGGGTCCGGGGCCCTGTCGTTGCTGTTGCCGTTGTTTCTGCTGTTGGTCTTTTTCTCCTGCACCATCCGGAGGGTGATCTGACCCAGAGAGAGCACCTTGCGGGTGATCCAGGACATGCCTTGCTGGTAAACCATTAGCTTGCACCACGATGCCCTTTGGTATTTGATTTCGAGGAGGGAAACTCGATGTCAAAGAGGGGGGTGAGATCAAAAGGGTTGGGATGTGTTCGAATACGTACGATGGCAAAGATCTTGTCTAGATCATCAGAGAGTTTGCGGTTCTAATGGTTTGGCTGCAGATCAGATACCTTTCGGCGCATAATCTTCGACGTGATTTCATATCTGTATCGCGAGTACTCACCAAAACCCATGTACCGTTGAGGTTTGTAACCGTCTTCGAGACCGGTGCAGCCATGACGAATCCGAGGGCAGCAACAGGTGAGCCACCGAAGAAGCAGGTTGATGAGTAATACAGAGTTTTGGAGAGGCTAGTGACCAACTGGTGAGATTATAGAAACTGGATGCTGGTGTGGAACTTAATTGAAAGGGGCGTGAGAAGATCTTTCCCGTTAGGACTTTATCACTGGATATATAGATAACGGAAACGGCCGGAAGCTCGCTTTCGTACATCCGCCACTGGGTGCGTTGCTTTCTTTGAGGAGAAGTAGTGTATGTATGTATGGGTGAGCGTTGTCCGAGGTTCCGCGGAGTGTGCTGACGGACCCGGACGCCGGAGGATAGGTTCGGCGGGTCAAGTCCGGGCCCCGGGCCAACAGAACCTGTTTCTTCTAGAGAATACTCCTACCACAAACCTGAGGTTATATGTAAATAACATCCTGGAATCTTATCACGAAACTTGGCCGAATATTGAATCCCAAATGTGTATTTAGTAGGTATAGCGAGATATCAAGGTAGAAGGATGGCTGCATTGCATGGCGTAGACATTTGCATTTGAGGTTGTGTGTAGACAATCGTCGACATTGCACTTAGAGGTTATACAAGCATTACATAATTAAGCTTAAATTGAAACTATTGATCGCTTGGTGTATGAAGAAAACCCAGCACAATACTGCTTGAAACCCTCTCCGTCAAACATCCACGTCGAGACTCTCGGCTTCGCACAGCCTCTTGTACAAGCCGCCTAGGGCGACTAGTTCATCATGAGTACCCTTTTCCACCACCCTGCCGCTGTCAAGGACGTAGATGCGGTCTGCATCCTTGATGGTGCTCAGTCGGTGGGCAACGGCGACCGTGATCCTGCCGCCTCCCGGGGCGTCGGCGTCTCCGCCGGCTCCGCGGCCCAGAGCCCCCTGCACCGCTCTCTCGGAGGCCGTGTCCAGCGCAGATGTCGCCTCGTCAAGGAGCAGCAGCTTCGGGTGCCGGATCAGCGCCCGCGCGATGGCGACACGCTGCCTCTGTCCGCCCGAGAGCTGCAACCCGTTCGTGCCGCAGGGCGTGTCCATGCCCTCGGGTAGAGAAGCCACGAACTCCCAGGCGTTCGACGCCCGGAGCGCGGCCTCTACCCTTCCTTCGCCGTCTTCGAGCTCCGACGATGCCCCGGGGAGGCCCAGCAACACGTTCTCCCGGATGCTGCTCGGGTACAGCGTTGCATCCTGCTGCACGAGGGCCGCCCTTGCCCGGTACGCTTCCGGGTTGACTTCGACCAGGTCCCGGTCGTCGACGCGAACGCTCCCCGAGATGGGGTCGTAGAAACGCTCCAGCAGCGACACCACGGTGCTCTTTCCGCAGCCGGACGGCCCGACCAGGGCTACGAACTCGCCCGAAGAGGCGACGATCTCGGCACCGCGGAGCACGCGCGTATCCGGCCGAGCAGGGTAGCTGAACTCGACGTTGTCCACGTGAACGTGGTCCACGCCACGGGCTGGTAGGACCGATCTGTTCTGCGGCGTCTCCTCTACCGTGCGCTTCAGAGATCTCACCCACAGGTAATAGTCGGCGGCAGCCTTTCCTTGAGTGATGCCTGCAAATGATCGTTAGCAAGCGAATCCGAATACACACGCGGAACGCCATGTGTGACACTTACTGCTCGTGTACGTGAACATGGTGCCGGCGTTCTGCCCGGCGTAAAAGATGCCCATGAACGACACGAAAAACTGGTACAGCGATATCTGGCCGTCCCTCAGGAGCGTGGACCCCCACCAGAACCCCAGGCCGAGAACAAAGTACTCGACAGCTTGCGTGAAGGAGAACCACAGCATGGCGTGAAGCAGTGGGCGGACGGACGTCTTGGTTGCCGCGTCGAGCTTGTCGGTGTACCGCCGCAGAACAACGGTCTCGATAGCGAGGCTGGACACGGTTCGGATAGCCAGGATGGCTTCCGAGGCGATGGCTCCGCTCCTCGAGAAGCGCCTTTCGTTGTTCCCGTCTATTTTGAGCTGTAGCCGGATGCGTCCGAACCCGGCGGCCAGCAATGGGGAGAGCCCGGCGAAGACGCCGACAAGTCCGAGCTTCCACGACGTGGCTATTGAAAGGCAGCTGCACGCCAGTATCGTCATTATAGTCAGCAGGATGAGGACGATGTTGATGCTCATGAGCTCGATCATGGCCTAAAGTACGGCAAAGTTCACTCTGAATCAGCAACCGGGGGCCAATGGACGAAAGCCGAAGCTGTCAAATACCAACTCACCTGGGCCGTGGAATCGAGGCGACCGGTCAGAGCCCCCACGCTGTTTTGTGGGAGATCGAAAAACTTGACGTCCTGCCGCAACACGTTGTTCAGGAGGTTCCGCCGGAACTTGTGGTTCAATGCCTGGGCCGCCGAGTTGGCAATCCAGCCGGTCACGAAGTAGATAAACATCGCCGCGAGGCCCATGACGAAGAACATGAGCGAATAAAAGGCGCCCCGCGTCCGCATCTGGTCGGGCGGAAGGTTGAAGACATCCATGAGCTTCCCCATGACAATGGCTTGCCCAGGAAGTGCGGCGCCTGTGCTTGCAAGTCAGCCGGCCTGAGATGACGATTGAAGTCACAGAGGTGAATACTTACACCCGATCAGACATCCGATGAAAATGGAAATGAATGACCACTTCAGCTCCGGGCTCTCGCAGATGAGCTCCCAGACGTCCCCGATAATGTTCTTATGGCTCGCTGCTTCGAAATCGTACTGTGCTGTCAAGGCGTCCGGAGGTTGGGGACGCTGTCCCGGGTCCTGTGTCTTGTCAACCGTAGCATCCCACTCTTTCATGGCTACTTTCTCATCGGCCGTAGCCTCGGGCTCGGCGATGATGTTTTGCGTGCTTTGTATTTCCCCGCCATCCACCCTCAGGTTCTGAGCCCGCACCATGCGTTCGTAAGCCCCGCCTGCGGCCATCAAGGCATTGTGGGTGCCCTGCTCGACGATGGCGCCCTTGGCCATGACCACGATGTTGTCCGCGCGCCTGACGGTCGCCAGCTTGTGTGCAATGACGATCGTCGTCCGCCTCTTGGACGCGTTGTCGAGGGCCTGCTGCACAACGCCCTCGGCCCGCGGGTCGAGCGCGCTGGTGGCCTCGTCAAGGAGGAGGACGCGCGGCTCCGAGACTATGCTTCGGGCGATTGCGATCCTCTGCTTTTGTCCCCCGGAGAGCTGGCCTCCGCGCTCTCCGATGACGGTGTCGTAGCCGTCCGGAAGTTTTGTGGCGATGAAATCATGGGCGTACGCGAGTTCGGCAGCGCGCTGGACGCGCTCCCTCTGGTCCGCCGGGGACGCGTTCTCCCAGGGGGTGCCGACGAGGCCGTGAGCTATGTTCTCGAAGACGGTGCCGCTGAATAGGACGGGCTCCTGTTGTACCAAACGCACATGTGTGCGAAGCCAGTTCAGGTTGAGGTCTTGGATGGGCGTTCCATCTAGGGTTATGAGGCCCGAACCGGGACTGTACCACCTCTCGACAAGGCCGATAATGGTGCTCTTCCCGGAGCCGCTCGCGCCCTGTTTCGCCGGTTAGGCTTGGGTCCGTTATAATTGGCTGTGGTTTGCACTTACTACAAGGGCGGTGACCTTTCCGGCAGGGACACGCAGTGAGAAGTTGTCCAGGACGGTGACTCCCGGCCGAATCGGATAACTGAAGGTGATGTTCTCGAGCTCGAGCTCGCCGCGAACAGTCTCGTTTGGAAGCTTCAAACCCCCTTCGTCAAAAGCATCGATGTCGGACTTGCAGTCGATGAGGGTGAATAGCTGGGCAGCCGCCATGGCAGCCCTCTGGAAAGAAATCGTATACGGGGCAACGACGGTTACTGTCAAGCTGGCCGTGAGAACTGACATGATGACCCTGTTTTTTTGGAGATCTTGTCAGAAAGTGCGGCTTCTCTGGGCGGTCCAAATGAATTCTGAGGCCAAACATACGTGAAGACGGTTCCCATATCGTCGACCTCTCCGCGCGCTATCATCTCGATACCCTGCCAGAAGGCGAGTCCCATGGCAGAATAGACGATGAAGTACTCCAGGCTGAAAAGAGCTCCGTAAAGGGGGCTCTTGCCCATGCCGAGGGCCTTGGCCCTGTCGAGGTAGGCCACGAAATGTCCCATGAGCCGGGGCCGGAGCCCGAAGGCGTGAACGGTCCGGATGGCGACGAGGACGTTCTCGGCGAAGGCTCCCGCCTGCGAGAAGACGCCGAGCTGCTTCGTCTCGATCTTGGACTCGAGGGTGGCGCAGGTGCCCATGAGGACGACCAGAGTGGGCGCGACGCCAATCAGGATCAGCGTCAGCTTCCACAGGGAGGCGAAGGCGATGGCGAAGGCGGCGACGGCGGTCGCCGCCGCCTGGAAGCAGACCATGAGCTTCTCCGCCACGCCTGCCTGGACCAGGTTGCCGTTGGTGGTGGCCTGCATGGCGACGGAGCCGAGCTCGCGGTCGAAGAAGGAGACGGGCTGGCGCAGGGCGGCGCGCAGGAAGTCGGCGCGGAGGTTGCGGACGGCGTGGTAGGCCGCGTGTGTGGAGAGGACGGTGTAGACGTAGACGCAGGCCCAGCGGGCGAGGCCGATGTACACCAGCTGCAGGCAGAGGGTTGACACGCGAGGGAGGAAGTCATCGCGACCCAAGGCACCCGAGGTGAAGTCCAGGACGACCTTGATCAACCGGCCGAAGACCAGGTTTACCAGCGCCATGGCGGTGCCAGACCCAAACGCCGCGGCAACGGCGACGGCATCGAGCGCCATCTCGTTCCGGCGTAGGTAGGAGAAGACGCGCTGTGTTTGCGTGTCAGGTGCTGGAGCGACAATATTTAGCAAGGGAGTCTACTGTTCACGCACCATGTACGCTCTTGTCGGTGACATTGCGACCGTTTCATGCCCGTTATTTGGGCTTGGGTGAGTGGCCGATGCCGCATTGCGATGCTCTGGTTCTGTCGTTGTCGTCGTCGTCGTCGTAGGTCGGGAGCGGCCCATGGCGGTCAACTGTGCGAGTGGACGCAAAAGGGGCGAGGAGTGGCCTTGTCTGATCGCGACGTCTTCATCGAGGAAGCGTACCGATGTTGACGAAGAGTAAACATATTTGGCGAAGCTGACATTGGTAACCGTGTTGGGTCAAATTCCTTTCTCCTGGAACAAACACCCGTTGCTCACCTCATTAGCACGGCGTCCGGAGTCCGCTGTCCGGAAGAGACTCCTAATAGGCCAGCGTATAATTAGTTACGTAAGCTATAACGCATCTTAAAAAAAAATACAAAATAATAATACAATTGGTCTTATTTCTTAGGTTATAACACTAACTTCTACTAGCTATATTAAAGTAGATTTAATATAGTTTATATAAGCATTTTCTTCTTCTTTTAAGCTGTTATTACTAGATCTATTAGAAGAAGAGAGAGTAGGTGTTAAGGCCTTTTAGCATTTTCCGGAACAGATTGACCCGCGTCTTCTATTTTACATCTCATCCGCTCAACACAACACAGCAAACATTTTTCCTCGGCTCTAACCAACTCGCTGTACGCAGCGGAAAGCCCATGTTGTTTTACATTACCTTTGCCATTGCTCGGCATCAATCCCCCAGGTGTCCAATTCCCCAAACACCATCGGAGCGGAACCTTTTTGGTGGTTCCAAAGCTCCATTAACGATTCCAGATCCCCGCCGTTCCTATAGCCGTCGTGAACGCCGTCGTTTCCGTCACTCGGAAACATACTCAGTCCTGTCGCCACTCCCTTATCTACGTCAATATCTATACAGCTCGCATCTGCTGCTTCCGGACCCAGCCCCCCCGCGGAAGCGCCAACGTCACGATTCCTCACTTGCAACGGCTCACCCTCACCCTCACCCTCACCCTCCGGAGAGTGCTTTTTGGAGGAGGGCGAATCCTGGTATGCTTTGCCGAAGCCGTAGGCCGACCGACCTGTCTGTTGTGCCTTCACGCTCTGCTGCTGCTGCTGCTTGCCCGCCGGGCTGTACGCGTGCCGGGAGGGAACGGGCTGCTGTCGCTGCTCGCTGTCCTGGTGGCTGTCCCGGACGAAACGCACCATAATGTCGACAAAGGCAGAGAGCTTCGAGGTGTACGAGTCCCTGGTTGCGAACATTGACGCCATTGTCCGTAGCGACTTGGCCAGGAAGTCCAGGAGCGCCAGATCGCGACTCGCCGGCGCCTCCGAGTCCGCGGCCTGGAAAGCGAGTCGGCAGACTACCGATGGGGGGAACGACGAAATAAGCCTGGACTTTGTTAGTACTCCGTCATATTTTTCGACCAGATCCGTTGGAGCTCCGAGATGGAGGAAACAGGGACATTGACGGGGTCGTACCGGGCGAAGCTGGAGCAGTGGCCCGGGTCGGACGTGGCGGCCCACAGCCGTTCCAACGAGGCCAAACAGCTGCGCCCATCCTCGAGCAGCGCGGAGCAGACGTCCAGGTCGTCGACGAAGCGCGACAGTAGCTGCATGTGCGTCAGATTGCAGCTGATGTCCAGGTCTAACCGGGAAGTGTAGGAGAGCCGGCAGCCGGGGCCATTCTCATCCGCCGCCGCCGCCCAGTCGCCGGCGTCATGGCCGTCAAGCTCGTACATCCTTCTCCAGTGCCCGAGTCGGGCCTCGAACCCCTGGAGGTCGGGCTTGCCGAACCGGCCCTCGAAGCACTGCGTCGCCGCTGCCGCTGCCGCCGGGTCGGGCTGGTAGAGACTTGCGTAGAGGCTATCATCGATCTGCGCCAGCGCGAACCTGGCACTCATATAGTGGGTGTCACCGCCACCGCCGGCCTGGTTTGCCGATGGCTGCAAGCCCGTCAGTCCGGCGAGGGACCCGGCAGTACTGCCGACACTGGGGGAGCTTCCGTGATTCCAAGAGACGGCCTTGTCAAGGCAGTAGAGGCAGTAGAGAACGTTGCGGCGCTCCTCCAACTCCTCGGGGCTCATCTCGGAGCTCCAGCCCTGGGACTGGTGGAGGCCCATCGACTTGGCGACTTGGTTCGCCAGGGTTAACGCAAGGCTGAATACCTCTTCCGTGAGGCAGACCTGCGCGACGGCACACTGAGTTCAACAAAGAGCACCCCTGTGTCAGCGAAGCCATCGACGACCTGATGTTGATACAAGACGAGATCGGGGACATGAAAGAAAACGAGAAAAAACCGAAAGAAACCGAATGGAAGGGAAGGGAATCGCGGACTAACCAACGATAGAAGCGCTTGTACGTTGACCAGGCGTGGCTCCAGAAGCTGCCCGACGTGGAAGATGGCCCGGCTCGCGTTTTCGACGTAGGACTGTATGACCTCGGCGTCGATGGTGCCGTGAGAGCGCCTGGAGCTGGCGGCGTGCCCGTGCAGGACCCTGGCGATGAGCGTCAGCAGCACGAGGTTGTTGGCGCACATGGCGAAGGACATCGAGTGTGCCGTTTCTGCATTCTCCTGGGCCTCGTCGACCAGCTTGGCGAACCCGGCCCTGGTCCAGATCGGCAGATGCGGGTTGCACAGCTGGAAGTACGCGTCGACAAGGCCCACCAGGATCAGCATCGAGGGCTCCTTTACCATGGCCCTGTCGTCCGTCTTGACGTCTGGAGCGGCCTGCTGCGCCCGGTGCAGCGATGCGAGCCGTCTCACATTTTCCGCCGCCTCGGCTAAGGGGCCGGCCGTTGACAGAGTTACCAGAGTTGCCGATGCCGGATCGGGTGCCGCCGACGCCGCCGAAGTGATTTGGCCGCTGCCGCCGCTGCTATTCCCCAGCAGCGGTAGACGGTCAAAGTTGTGCAGCAGCGACATGAGAGACGTGGGACCAAAATAGCGTTCATAGCCATGCGGTCCCCGCGCGATGTGGTGCAGCGCAGGCGGCTGCTGCGGCGGCTGCGGCGTCCCGGCCGGCGTGATTCCCAAGAGGTTGGACGGGGACACGCCCGGGACGTAGCCCGAGTCGGTCTCCGGCCTCGAGCCGTGGGGTCTGGCGGCGTAATGAGGGACCAGCTGCTGCAGCGTCTGGTAGATGCCGGTCAACCTACCCTCGATGCGCTCGAGCCGGCCCCCGAAGGTCGCGATCGACTGGTGGCTGCACACATCTCGCTGCGTTAGGCAAACCTCGGCCACAGAATATCGTGTATCCGTCCCGTCCCGTTTCCCGGGGCGGAGCAGACACGGAGGTGAAGGGCAAGGCCTTACAGCAGCACCGTCTGGTTCGGCTTCTTGCCATGTCCAGACCACTCGCAGTACATGTCTAGCCGGCTGCAGTTGGAGCACTGCGGCCGCTCTTTATCACAGCGGATCTTCTTGATGCGGCATTGGTCGCACGCTGCGAAGACTCTCTCTCGTCAACGGTCTTGAATCCATCGCCGGTACGCTGCGCCCTGAATGGGGAGTTCACGTACCCATATGGTCCTTTCCATTCGTCCCCTCCTGTATGAGCGAACGGGGTCAGTTGACTGCAGTGCGACAGATCCCACGGCGTCGAGTCTCGGGAATCAAACGGACCTCTTCATGGCCGTCGCGGCTCCGCTTCTTTCCCGACATGACGGGGCTCGTTATCGGGAAGACGAGAGGGCAATGACTGGGGATTTCGAGCTCATGCAAGCAATCGTGCTGTTATGATGCTGGGAGTCGAGCCGATCCGAGCTGCGAAGAGCCGGGACCCCAAGCTCTCTTTCCTTTTATTGCCTTAGTTACATAGCACCCTGGACACGGCGTCCAAAGCGGATGAAGAACCTTGTCCTTGCAGGGACCCCTGCTCGCTCCATGTATGGCGTAAGCGATCGGTCAGGACGAGAGGGAACTTTGGTTGACCGGCCAGGCGACATACGGACATGTAACGACATCCCCTACTCCGCGCCGCAAGACGGCGCGGTGCTGTATGCCGCTTGTCAAGACACAAATGTGGGGTCGCGTTCCCCAGGCGGCGGCTGTCAGGCAACCGAATTACCCATCTCCGACGACACCCTTCCGGCGGCCCGTCTCAAGTCATCTTTTAGCGTGGAGTCAGGATCAGGTTCCATTGGCCGGGGATACGCCCTGGCCGGATCAAGTCATCTTTTAGCGTGTAGTCAGGATCAGGTTCCATTGGCGGCAATAGTGATCGTAATCTGGGATCTTAGGATGACGGGATCTCTCCCGTTGAGGGGGGCGTGGGGGAGGATGAGCCGGCAAGTGGTTGTGTGTGTGTTGCTCGATCTCGAGGGGGACCATCTCCGCCTCGATCGTCTTCATGTCTGCCTTGTCATATCCTGCTTTGTATGTGCTCAGCTGCTGGCACCGTGAATTCTTTTGATCGGGCAACTCTACATTTACTGTAGCCAGTTGGCACTCGATGGGAAGGTTGCTCACCTATATGTTTCTGTTTCTGTTTCCCTGTGCTTCGGTAGGCACCCGCGTGTATACTGTGTCGTGAGTGTTAAGCAGTTTTGTCCGTTTGTGGTGTTATTTGTCATGTCAGCCCTTGACGGAAAGGGATTCACCGTGGGGTCTGGATGGCTCGGACTCGGGGGCTATATCTGGTCGCTTACGTTGGTATCCCACCCTCCAAGCTCTGCTGCGCCGCTTGGGTAGCCTGATATATCTCTGCTCCATGACCGCACGCGGAACCCGTCCACGGCCACTGGTCTGCCGCCCCGGCTGCCCTCGTCCGGGTCGCGGGTTCCGGTGTTTCTGAACAGGACGGCGGGCGCCATTGACGCCACGGCAGTCCTGTTGGAGGTGGGCGGTGAGCATGGTTCGAAGTCGAAGAGCAATGTGAGGCTGTAGAGAGTAGAAAGGTCTCATGGCCGTGATGTTGACGCCACCGGCGAACGGCGACGGCTCTACAAAAGCCATGTTGGCCCCTCCTCGCCAGATTCGAACGAGCATCATACGACAACGCATCAGAACCAAGCCAGGAAGTGAAGACTTGCATTTCTCAAAATGGCACCCGGCATCATCCTTCCAGCAACCAACGGCGACGGGAGTGACGACAGTCTTGGCTCCGCGGACAACTCTGTGATAAACGGCAGCGAAGGCACCCGTCTCAACGGCAGCCACCAAGATGCCAACGGCTCCAACGGCTCCAACGGACACAATGGCGGCCTCGGAAGTGACTCGGCCGGTGTTGGAGATACTGGCACCACGACGACCAACGGCCACAACGGCCACAACGGCCACAACGGCCACTCGCCCCTGAATGGGCACACCAAAGGCGTCGACGGCAGCAACACGAACGGCACGGCCGATGTTCCGATAGCCATCTGCGGCATGGCCTGCCGCCTCCCCGGCGGGCTGCACACGCCGCAGCAGCTCTGGGAGTTCCTCCTCGCCAAGGGCGACGCCAAGTCGGTGGTGCCCGAGTCGCGTTACAATATCGACGCCTTCTACAACCCCTCGGGGCGGCCCGGCACCGTCAATACCCGGCACGGCTACTTCCTCGACGTCGACCTGGCCAAGGTGGACGGCGCCTTCTCCAGCTTCGTGCGCGGCTCGCTCGAGCGCATGGATCCCCACCACATCCAGATGATGGAGGTCGCCCGCGAGTGCCTCGAGGACGCCGGCGTGACCGGCTGGCGCGGCGGCCTCATCGGCTGCTACGTCGGCAGCTTCGGCGAGGACTGGATCGAGATGAACGCCAAGGAGAACCAGCCCTACGGCGTCTACCGCACCACCGGCTCCGGCGACTTCATGCTGTCCAACCACGTCTCGTACGAGCTGGACCTCAAGGGGCCAAGGTGAGAGACCGAATACTCGTCTTTTTAGATAGTCCCCGGCGCTGACAACTTGATACAGCATGACGGTCCGCACTGCCTGCTCGGCGGCCATGGTCGCCCTCCACGAAGCGTGCCGGGCCCTCCGCCGCGGCGACTGCTCGTCCGCTATCGTCGGGGGCGCCAACCTGATCCTGGCCCCCGGCATGACGCAGGCCATGAGCGAGCAGGGCGTCCTCTCTCCCGAGGGCTCCTGCAAGACCTTCTCCGCCGACGCTGACGGCTACGGGCGCGGTGAGGCCGTCTCGGCCCTGTACATCAAGCCCCTTGATGCCGCCCTCAGGGACGGCAATCCGGTGCGCGCCATCATCAAGCAGACGGCGACGAATGTAAGTGACCGGCATCCATGCGCGGCGTGTGCTCCTCCAAAAGTGCGCGACTAACGTGGACGAACAACACAGGCCGATGGAAAGACGCAAGGCGTGTCTATGCCCAGCACCGAGAGCCACGAAGCCCTGATCCGCAAGGCGTACGAGCTCGCCGGCATCGACGACTTCTCCAAGACGGCCTTCGTCGAGTGCCACGGCACCGGCACGCCCACGGGCGATCCCATCGAGGCCAACGCCGTAGCCCGCGTCTTCGGCACCAAGCAGCGAGACCTGTACATCGGCTCCGTCAAGCCCAACCTCGGCCACTCCGAGGGCGCATCCGGCCTGACGTCCATCATCAAGGTCGTCATGGCCCTCGAGAACCGCGTCATCCCGCCCAACATCAAGTTCTCCCACCCCAACCCCAACATCCCCTTCGAGGAGAGCAGGCTCGTCGTGCCGGTCGAGCCCACGCCATGGCCCGAGGCCGACGGGTGCTGCGAGCGCGCGAGCATCAACAGCTTCGGCATCGGCGGGACCAACGCCCACGCCATCCTCGAGTCGGCGCGCTCCTACGGCGTCGACTCTCATCAATCGAACCCCTTGTCATCATCATCATCATCATCGCCAAGCCTGCAACATGGAGTGGCCACCGCCGACGAGCCGCAGTTGCTCCTCTACTCGGCGAACTCGTCCAGCTCCCTCAAGACCACCGTCGAGAACTTCCAGTCCTTCGCGGAGAGCAACCCCGAAAGGCTGGCCCAGCTGGCGTACACACTGGCCAACGGCAGAGAGCACCTTGCCCACCGGGCGTTCGCCGTTGCCACCATGGGCGGCGGCGACTCGGTCGTGTCCCCCTTCGTCCGGGCCCCGCAGCAGCCGCCGGCCGTCGTCATGGTCTTCACGGGCCAGGGCGCGCAGTGGCCGGCCATGGGCGCCGCGATGCTCCGGCAAGACGGCTCCGTGTTCCAGTCGACCATCCGCTCCCTCGATGAGGCCTTGAACAAGACGCTGCTCACGAAGCCCGCGTGGAGCCTGGAGCGGGAGCTGCTCAAGACCGGCAAGCAGAGCCGCATGGACCTGGCCGAGGTGTCCCAGCCGCTCTGCACCGCCGTTCAGATCGCCCTCGTCGACACCCTCGCGTCCGTCGGCATCCGGCCGGCCGCCGTCGTCGGGCACTCGAGCGGCGAGATCGGCGCTGCTTACGCGGCGGGAGCCCTCACGGCCCGCGAGGCCATCGTCGTCGCCTGGCTCCGTGGCGTCGCGGCCGGGATGCAGCAGAGGCCCGGAAGCATGGCCGCCGTCGGCCTCGGCTGGGACGACGTGAAGCCGTACCTGGCCGGCACGACGGCCGCCGTGGCTTGTGAGAATTCGCCGCACAGCGTCACCATCTCGGGCGACTCGCCCGCCGTCGAGGCAGTCCTGGCCAGGATCAAGAAGTCCCCGCCCGGCGGCAAGGACGTCCTGGCGAGACTCCTCAAGATCGACAAGGCTTACCACTCCTACCACATGGCCGAGGTGGGCCAGTGGTACCGTGATGCTCTCGAGGAGCACGGCATCGTCGACGGGGTCGCTAGCAACTGTCGCTTCTACAGCAGCGTCACCGGCAAGCTGCTCCGGCCCGGAGACGTGCTCGGCCCCGAGTACTGGAAGCGCAACCTCGAAAGCCCCGTCCTCTTCTCCACGGCCGTCTCCCAGATCCTCCAGAATCCTGAGCTGGCGCAGGCCAACCGCGCGGTCCTTCTCGAGGTCGGCCCACACTCGGCCATGGCCGGCCCTCTGCGGCAGATCATGGCAAACGCCTCGCCGCCGGCGGCGCTGCCGTACGTTTCGGCCATGGTCCGCGGCCGGAACTGCGTCGAGAGCTACCTCACAGCCGTCGGCAAGCTCCATCAGCTGAACGTCACCATCGACCTGCGCGCCTTGCTGCCCAGGGCCGGGTCGAGCCCCTTCCTCCCCGATCTTCCCCGGTACGCCTGGGATCACGAGGGGACGGCCTGGTGGGAGTCGAGGGTGTCCAAGGAGTGGCGGCTGCGCAAGCACCCGTACCACGAGCTCCTGGGTGTCCGCACGACCGAGAGCACCGACCTCGAGCCGGCGTGGCGGAACGTCTTCCACGTCGAGCAGTCCCCCTGGGTCCGCGACCACGTCATCGCCGACGACGTCGTCTTCCCCTTTGCCGGCTACATGACGATGGCGGCCGAGGCGGCCCGGCAGGTCACCGGCCTCGAAGACGGCTACGCCCTCCGCCACGTCATCGTCAGCACGGCGCTCGTCGTCACCGACGGCAAGCCCCTCGAGCTGCTTACCACGCTGCGCCCCGTCCGTCTCACCGACTCCCTCGACAGCCAGTGGTGGGAGTTTAGCATCGCCTCGCACACCGGCGTTATGTGGACCAAGCACTGCACCGGACAGGTGCGGTCCCTGAACCGCGCCGTCGACGGCGGCATCGCCCCTTCTCCCCGCGACGACGCCCGTCACGGCATGACGCGCACGCTGGGGACTCGCAAGGCGTACAACATCATGCAGGAAGTCGGCCTCGGATACGGCCCTCTGTTCCAGGCCCTGCAGAACATCAGGACGGGCACGCTGGACACGTCCGCGGCTGCCGAGGTGGCGGCCCCGGAACTGGAAGGCGGCGCGGCCCAGCAGCCGTACCATCTGCATCCCGTCATGCTCGACGCCTGCCTGCAGATCCTGAGCGTCGCTGCGACCAAGGGCTACACCAGAAAGCTCAGCATGGCGATTCCCACTCTTGTGGAGGAGCTCAAGGTCTATCGCAGCACCTCCGCCGTCGAGTTGTGGTCCGAGGCCGAGATCAGCAGCCTCGGCGTCATCACCGGCTCCGCCCGGTGCTTTGCGGATGGCGACGTCGTCCTCGATATGTCGGGCGCTCGTCTCACGCCGATGCCGGGAGAGAGCTCGGATAAGGGCACCGGGGACGTTCGGTCGACCGCCCGCTACGCGTGGAGCCCCCATGTCGACTTCCTCGACGAGCGAAGCCTCATCGACACGCCCGCGGCGGAGGACCGCGAGCGCTACCTCCCCATCCTCGACGAGATGACGCAGCTCTGTCTCGTCTACGCCGACCGGCGCCTTGCCGTCCTCCGTACCGAGCTTCCGTCCATGGCGAGATACGGTGCCTGGATCCGCGAACAGGCGTCGAGGGCCGACGCCTCCATGGTCGAGATGGAGGACTGGGCCCTCTTCGAGGCCATCAAGGCCAAGCTCCTGGCGCTCCGCGACACGGCGGCGGCCGGGGCAGCGCTGGCCGTCTTCAAGATCCTCAGCAACATCACCGGCATCTTCCAGGGCCGCGACAGCGCGTCCAACGTCCTCCTGGCCGACGACAGCCTCGCCAAGGTCAAGGCCCTGCGGGACAGGGTCTTCGACACGTCGCGCCTCCTGCGCCAACTCGCCCGCTCGCGTCCGGACCTGCGCATCCTCGAGCTCGAGGCCGGCATGGGCACGCACACGGCCGAGGCCCTCCGCGGCCTCGCCCCCGAGACCGACGGCGCCCACGTCATGTACTCGGCCTACACATTCACCGACCTGTCTTCCGGAGTCGTGACCGCGGCCAAGGAGCGCTTCAAGGCGGCCGCCAATATGCAGTACAAGACCCTCGATATCTCTCAGCCGCTCGAGGAGCAGGGCTTCGCCGGCGACGACGACGAGGGCTACGACGTTATCATTGCCACCAACGTGATACACGCCACCCCGAAGCTGTCCGACAGCCTGGCCAACCTGCGCCGGCTCCTGCGTCCCAATGGCCGCGTGCTCCTGCAGGAAGTTTCGTCCGGGTCGTCCAGGTGGCTCAGCTTCATCATGGCCGCCATGCCCCGGTGGTGGAGCGGCGTCGCCGACGGCAGGGTCGACGAGCCGTACATCGACCTCGCCTCCTGGGGCTCCGCCCTGGGCGCGGTCGGCCTCGCCGTCTCGGCCTCGATGCCGGACTCGCCGCGCGAGGACCTGCGACAGAACAACTTGATGATCGTCAAGCATGCCGACGCCGTGGCCAAGTCCCCGTCCGGCCGCGAGGTCACCCTGCTCTGCCGCACCGGCTCTGAGGACGCGCATGTGGTGGACGAGCTGAAGAGGGAGCTGGGCAAGGCCGGCTACGTCACGACTCAGAGGAGGCTGGGCGAGAAGGTGCCCGAAGGCGAGGATGTCGTCGCCCTGCTCGACCAGCAGGACGCCTTCTTTGACGGCATCGACGAGGAGCGATACGCCGCATTCAAGAACCTCGTCAGAACCGCCTCCACCGGCGGCTCGGGCATCTTCTGGATCACTCGGCTCTGCCAGGTGGCCCCGTTCGAGAGCCCGCTGCACGCACAGGTGCTCGGCACCGCGCGTACACTCCGGTCCGAGGCGAGCGTCTCCTTCGCCACGTGCGAGGTGGACGACGTGGGCGCCTCGGCCAGGACCATCGCTACAGTCTTCCGGCAGTTCCAGACGGCGCGGGAGGCCAAGGCGGCAGCGGCGGCGGGTGAAGATGACACGGCACTGGATCCGGACTACGAGTACGCCATCGTCGACAACGTCGTGCAGACCGGGCGGTTCTACCCCTTTTCCCTCGCCGACGAGCTGCAGTGCGCCGACGCGGGCGACAGGGTCGTCCTCGACACGAAGAAACCGGGGCTGCTTGCGGCCCTGACCTGGAACCGCCGCGTTTCCACGCCGCTTGAGGGGAACCTCGTCGAGGTGAAGGTTTCGGCCGGTGGCTTGAACTTCAGGGTGAGTGTTAAATACCATGATATATGAGCTTCCATGACTACCAAAGACCGGGAAGTACATACACACGGCGAGAACTTTGTCTGGTTAACACATCTGCTAGGACGTGCTGAGCGCCAACGGTATTGTCGACATGCCGGAGGAGGGCTTCGGTCTCGAGGCCTCCGGCGTCGTTTCCGCAGTCGGTCCGGAAGTCAAACACCTCCGCGCCGGCGACCGTGTCTTCCTGCTCAGCCGAGGGTCCTTCTCGACATCTATCACCGTCCCCGAAGAGCTTTGCGAGAACATACCCGACGGCCTGTCTCTGGAGGACGCCGCGACGATGCCTTGCGTTTACTCCACGGCAGTCTACTCGCTCTTCAACATCGGACGTCTGCAGCGAGGACAGGTAAGCATGCCCCCGTCTCCAAAGAATCCATAAAAGAGGCCGTGAACTGACGTGTGGTCCCATAGTCCGTCCTCATCCACAGTGCCTGCGGCGGTGTCGGTATCGCCGCCATCCAGCTCGCCCGCATGGCCGGCGCCGTCATCTACACGACGGTAGGTAGCGAGGAGAAGGTCAAGTATTTGATGGACACCTTCGGCATCCCCCGCCACCACATCTTCAACTCACGCGACATGTCCTTTGTTGAAGGGATCAAGTCTGTGACCCAGGGCAACGGCGTCGATCTCGCCCTGAACTCGCTTTCGGGCGAGCTCCTACATGCCACATGGAGATGTGTTGCCGAGTTTGGAATCATGGTCGAGATCGGCAAGCGAGACCTCCTCGGGTCTGGTCGGTTGGAGATGGACGTTTTCCTGGCGAACCGATCGTACTGCTGCGTCGATCTTGACCAGCTCTGCTTCAAGAGACGCGCCATCTGCAAGGAGTATGTCCCGCGGAAGCAATCCAAACCCCTCTGATGACAGAATCTGACATGCATACCCAGGCTCCTTCAACGGGTTGTCGAATGCTACAATGACGGCTACATCCAACCCGTCCGACCCGTCACCGTCTTCAGCGCCGGAAAGATACGCGAGGCCTTCCGCTTCATGCAGCAGGGCCTTCACATGGGCAAGATCGTCATCCAAGTCCGCGACTCCCCGGATGCCGACCCCGAGGCGGAATTGGTCGCTGCCACGCGCAAGAGGGAGGTGTTCCTAGGCGGCGGCTCCGGGGATGCTTCATACCTGCTCGTCGGCGGCCTCGGAGGCCTTGGTCAAGCCGTCTCGCGCTGGCTGGTAGAGCGCGGCGCACGCCACCTCGTCTACCTCTCGCGTAGTGCCGGATCGGGCACCAAGGACGACAGCTTCGTCGAGGAGCTGCGCAGCATGGGCGCGCGGGTGACGCTGGTCCAGGGCAGTGTGTGCGAGGGCGCGGACGTCCGGCGCGCCGTGGAGGCGGCGGGCGGTCCGGCCCGTCTCCGGGGAGTCCTGCAGATGTCCATGGTCCTCCGCGACCGCTCCTGGGACGGCATGACGCTCGAGGAGTGGCAGCACGCCGTCGCGCCCAAGATTCAGGGGACGTGGAACCTGCACCTCGCCACCCAGGACTGCGCCTCTCTCGACTTCTTCGTCCTCTTCTCCTCCATCTCCGGCATCGTCGGCCAGCCGGGCCAGGCCAACTACGCCGCGGCCAACACGTTCCTCGACAGCTTTGCCCGGTGGCGCCTGTCCCAGGGCCTCGCCGCCTCTGCCGTCGACATCGGCGCCGTCGAGGACATCGGCGTCATCTCCAACAACGAGACCCTCCGCCGCGCCATGAAGACGACCGGCGCCTACATGATCAACGAGGCGGAGCTCCTGGAGGCCGTCGGCGCGTCGGTGCTGCTCAAGGACGGGGGCGCCAATTTCGTCCTCGGCCTCGCCTCCACCACCCCGCTTACCGCCGCCAGCAACCGATCCCTGTGGAAGAAGGACATTCGCATGGCCGCGTACCGGAACATCGCGGCTGGCAAGGATGGTTCGGGGGCGGGCGGCTCCTCGTCTTCGAGCGAGGCGCTCAAGACCTGGCTCAACGCGGCGCGAGGCGGCGGCGACGAGACGCTGCTCAAGAGCCCGGACGCCGTCGACTTCCTGGCTCGCGAGATTGGCAAGAAGCTCTTCACCCTGGTCCTCCGGCCCGAGGAGGAGATCCAGACGTCGGTCGCCCTGGCGGATCTCGGCATGGACTCGCTTGTCGCCATCGAGATGCGCAGCTGGTGGCGCGCCACTTTTGGCTTCAACATCAGTATGCTTGAGCTGCTTGGTATGGGAAACCTGGAGGCCCTTGCTGCCTTTGCGATTGAGGGAATGTTGAAGGCGCTTGAGGAGTAGAGCTCCAAGAGACTATAAATACAGAGATGTTATATAGATGTTTACCCTGACGCTAGACCATATTTTCTCTATACTATTTCTATTATTCTTTATTCTAAATAAAGGTTATAATAACTTAAGAAGTAATAGGCCTTACTAAAATAATAGAGCTAATTTTATAATATTAAAAATAAATTATATATATATTAGTAATATTAGTATACCTATTAATAATAATATTAATAATTTTTAGCCTTATTCTATAAGTTATTTACTTTTATTATAATACTACTATTTATAAAAGACTTTAAATATTATTAATAACTTAATAATAAATTAAAGGAGACTTATATAAATAAGTCTTTGAAACTTAATTAATACTTCCACTAATATATTACTTAACCTATTAATAATTCTATAAAGTAATAAATTTTAAACTATTAGACCTTCCTAACTCTTAGTAAACTCACTCTTAATATTTTCATAATCCTAGTAATAGTAATTAACTATAAAAGAACTTTTAGCCTAGCTAAGTTAATATTATTATTACAAAGGCTCTTAATAAAGACATTAATATTAGAGGAGGCCCAGTGCCTCTAGAACTAAATATAAGGCTTAATTATTACTATAGGTAGCCAACACTACTATATAAGGGCTTAGAAGGGATAGATACATAAGTACAGTACTCTATTGGACCCACAATAGCTTCACTAACTTCCTTCCTATTTAGGTAATCAGATTAGATCAAACAGATATCTATTCAAACAGTCAAATATACATCGTGTTGCCGGTCAAACAGTCAGATACAACCCTCATATCTAATTTGACTGGTCGAGTTGCAGCGCTGATGTTTCTCATCGATCACCTGGACGGTGTGGATCCCATGTGTAGAACTGAGAGCTTTCTGATCAAAATGCATGTTGTCTCCCACCAGTTCCTGGTGAGATAAAGGACAGAATGTAATGAGAAGGTCTGCTCATTCTCATTAGCAATGACACTGTGCACCGAGCATCGTGCGTTACTTGCCTGATCCGACGATGAGCGACCACGCATTAGGTGCATGAAACGTACGCGACGCGGCATCCTATCCAAACCAGACTCTATGGGCGCCCAGTTCGGTCTGCTGCACGCTGCCGGCGTCGTATCCATACAGGAATTCAAGAAGAGCTTTGGTATGCTCTAGGCCAATCTGCTTGTTTCGGGTTTCAGGGAGATGAAGGAAAGGGCAGGACAGAAAGGCAACCGGCTCAGTATCATGTGTTGGATCACTTTGATACGGACCTAATTGAGATGCGTATGTTCCGATATAGCGATCATCGTCCCGGGCTCGATACCTGTTCCCACCTCGGATGATGTTCTGCCTCGCTGGGACACCTCCATCAACACCTTGAGCACAACCGACTTCATATGTTGTGAGATTAAGGGGCAATCCGTAACGAGATCCTGAATCGTTTGAAAGAGCCCCGGTCAGAAAGTAGTGTAAGGCGAATGTGAAAACTCTACGTTTTGCGACTGGACTTACTTCCAAGGTTCGAAGTTGCGACGGCACTCCTTGCAAGTGACTAGACGATGCAGTGAGAACCAATACTAAATACGTGTTACTTTATACCGAGGGGATTACTCACAGCCATCTCATTCTCACCGGTGGTGCTTTTGTAGTCTGATCCCGTGGTCAGTTAGGGCAGTACAAGGTGACTTTGTGGATACCAGATTGGTTCATGTAGTATTCTGCTGCATGAATGCCGAAGAGATCAGTAGAGATCGTGCCTTCGTCCATGACCGATTTAGGGTTGTTCCAAGCTCTTTGGGTCTCTGAGAATCCCGAAACTTCTTGGGTGGTGGCTGGTGTTCGTTCCGTGCCATTGAGCGGCAGGATTCCTGAGATGAGGACTTGGTTTCCTGACTGGGACCGTTCAGCGACACCAAAGCTGGCCGACCGAAACCTGTCAGGCACTTTGTATCCTCTCGCGGACTGTCTTTCTCTTGATGTCGGTGGAGATTGGTCTGGCGCATGTCGTAGAGGCGTAGAAGAGGCGCGAGCTGGTCCCGGTATTGGACTTGTTGGCCTGCCTGGCTCCACTTCAACGGCGAATACTTCGATAGGGCCGGACGTGGGACCATCGGCTGCCGGAGGAATGGTGTTTGTCTCCTCGTGGTATGGTATGGTATTGTTGGATCGCCGGTGCGTGCTTGTATATGGCAAAGGGCGTTCATGAGCTGCCGATGTCGTAGCAGCCGTTTCCAACTCCGAAGCTTTGTATTCCTCACTGAGTTTGAGTAGTTCGTCGATGTTGTTCTGTCCGAGAGCTTTGGGCACTATTATCGTGTTCCCTTCCTCAATGTATGGGTACTCAAGGTCAAAGAGAGCCCTTTTCGAAACCAAGCGAGCCGGAATCCGAGTTTTGCCATTTTTGGGATACTCGCTCACAACGCTCTCACTCTCGTACGAGGACGAGGACGATGCTCCCGATGAGCCTGCAGTGGCTGCTGAGACTTCCTCATCCTCAACGTCAGCACTTTTGTCTTTTCCTTTGGATGACATTTTGATGAGAGAATTGATATCGTCGGGCGGTGCTTTTGGCGCAATGAGGATAGCGATGAATGCCTACTTAAACGTGATGGGTTGCGCATCAGATCAGGCTGCGTACGAAACGCACCTCCGCGGCGGCATGCCACGTCACTTCGCAGGGAGCCTTACATGACGTAATTGCACCCGCGGCCACTCAGAAGGGTTTGATAGGTGACGTTTGCTCTGCGACGGCCGCAAGAGGTTGTAATATGTGAAATTCAAATGTTGTCATTGCTCTTGAGGGAGCTTGGGCAGTTCACAAGATTCAACCTCTAGAATTCTGAAGAAGTAATACTTATACTAACTCTATACTAGACCTTAATGAAATAAATGGATCTAAATAGTAGTTAAGCTAGTATTAACAGGTTCAACCTGGCTAAGGTCTTTGGGCGCACCTAAGCTCGTGAGAGCGAGGTTGTAACATATAAAGGCCTCAGTCCGCAGCAAAGATGGCCCCTTCAGAATCTTTCTTAGGCTACCTATGACTGAGATACCTAGTCTGACTTCAAATCGGCTACTTCTGCCAGCCCAATTGCTGATGCGGCGGAAGACGTTGCTCACGGGCAGGCCTCAAGCTCGTTCGGCGCAACACAGCCACCCGCTCGCGATGGCAGACTCCCGCTACTCCGGCTAGCTAACTAGGACAAGGAAATACTGTTTACTACTCCGAGTCCGTAGCAGATTTATCCTCCTTCTTCACCTTAGCAAGTGCCACGACATCAACCCAGTTGGGCGGTTGGCGCTGCAGGTCTGCGCCGACCTCCTCGGCATCCAACCCGAAGCGCAACAGGTCCTCCTCGGAACACCACTTCCCCGTGCCCATCAAACCAACGGGCACCTTTCCGGGCAAATTTTCGTCGGCAACCTCGGTCTCCTTCTCCCCTGGGGCCGCGAAGCCGGCGGGGACGCTGATGCTCGGGACGCCGCAGAGATTGGCCAGCCAGACGTACTCCATCGACTTCATCGTCTGGTCGCCATCGCTGACGCCGTACGCGAGCTCGCGCTCGCTCCGGATCGGCCAGCCCGCGCACGCCGATGTCGGCGTCACAAGGACCATGTTCGGGTGCTGCTGCCAGAGCCAGGCGAGGTGCCGCATCAGGACGTGCCGCAGCCGCTGCGCGAGCTGGTAGTCCGAGGCCGGCGTCGTCCGCCCGAGCGCCAGCAGGATCCGGTTCGCCGGCGACAGTCCCGCCGTGTCGCGCACGAGGGTCGCCGCGTCTGTTAGCAGCGTGATCGCATGCGCCACCTGGCCCTCGCGCGTAAAGGGCATCTCGACCGGCACGACGCGGTAGCCCTTCCGTTCCACCAGGCGGTCGATGAGGTTCCGGCAGAGCTCCTGCACGACGGGGCTGGCGCGCGCGAACCACGACTCGGGGACTCCGATGACCTTGGGCCGATTGGCATCATCTTTGATTCCGAGTGTGCTCGGACGCGGCGTCGTGACGTTGGGAAAGGAGAAGTGCGATCGAGGGTGTGGTTTGCTCATGGCGTCGTACAGAGCAATGAGAGATCGCATGTCGCCGGCCATGGGTCCGTTGACTGCGGCACTGTTGCTGTGGTTCTGGCCCGGGGAGAAGGCGAGTCGGCCATGCGTTGGTTTGAGGCCGAAGACGGAGTTGAAGGCCGCCGGGATCCGGATGCTCCCGCCTCCGTCACTGCCCAGCGTGATGGGTAGGAGCCCTGCGGCGACGGCATAAGCAGAGCCGGACGAGCTCCCGCCTGGGTAGTACGACGGGTTGTATGGATTTCTCGGCGTTCCATATGTGATGTTGTAGCCGGCCGTGTCTGAGTTCTGGTTAGGTGGAACGTCCCAAGGAACAGGCGCACGAGGAGCGACTCACCCATGCCGAACTCGTGCAAAGAAAGCTTGCCCAAAACGATGGCTCCTGCGTCAACCACCTGTCTCACGCACCAAGATGTCTTCTCGCCGTCATCGTCGCCCTCTGGCCGGGGCACATGGAGGGTCGCATAGTTGTTCGGGGAGCCCAAAGTCGTCTTGTACCCTTCCATATCGTATTCATCCTTGACCGCCGTCGGAATGCCGTCAAGCGGACCCAGGGACTTTGTCTCTTTGTACCGCAGCGTAGAGGCTGCGGCCGCGGCAAGCACTGACTCTGCGTTGACATCCAACCAAGCCACAGAGTGCTCGCCCGGCGGCAATGTGTCGCGCCGGATAAGAGGCAGGATGGCCCGGACGACGTCGAGCGGTGTCAGCTCACCCGAGAGATACATCGAACGGTAGAGTGCAACTGAGTCCCGTACCCCAGGCGGCACTGATTGAGACGGAGGTGATTCATCGTCATACTGCCGAGACGCATCGTTCTTCTCTTCGACATGATCTTCAAAGGGGAACACGGTGGGATCGTAGCGTGGCTCTGTCAAGGCGATGTAGTCCCAGATCGCGCGCAGACATCCAAACCCGGCATTTTCCCAGGCTTTTTGGCGGACAAAGCCAAGCCGTTCGATACTGTCATTCAGTCAGTACTGCTCCCTCACTCATTCCAATCTCGCGTGTGAGATGAGACATACAGAAAGGCTGCTGCCAATAGCAGCCATCCAGAGATTCGCGGGTTCGGCCTTCTCTGCGGGCAAGGAGGAGCGTCGGCACTGGGCTCGATGTCAGCACGCACAAAGCTCTTCTCGGTAAAGGATTGCTGGTGTGGTGCGTCTTACGCGCGGACGGGTTCCGGGTAGAGGAAGAGGCGCGGCTGGGGACGCGGGGCAGCCATGGCTGAAGGATGTGACTTGGAAATCTGGGTTCCTAATATTTCGGCCGAGATGAAAAATGGAGGATTATTATTGTGATTGCCGTTGGGATGTTGTGTTGCTGAGGTACGTAAGCAAAGCGTGTGTTGTTTGTTGGGTTGTTGGTAGACTTGGCGCGGACTCCGCGGGCCGGAGGAAAGCCTGTACTCTCCTGCTTGAGACAGAGATGCATGCTGCCGCCTGCGCCTGGTATCTGGCAAACAGAGAGGGAAACTAGGGTTATGAAAGTAGTTACCTAGTATTCATGCTATACAATGTGACAGATCATCAGTATGGCCAATAGCAGCATAATGAATGTGGGATAAAGTTGGTTATATTGCTTAGAGTAATCTGCTGGTCCTGCAGTAGATCTATATAAACGATGAATAACACACCTGTCGACTGTTGTGTCGCGTTTGAGACTGGCCGCTTTTCAATGACAGGGTTCATCGGAGCCACCGCTGTGTGGGGCCGGCCCGGAGCCCGGGCTCCGGCGCCCACCTCGACGACCGGGACTGGTCATGCCATTTGAAGACAGCATAGAAAACCACAAAGTGCCCTCTACTTATGTTCGTTCTGTGCTTGATGGAATTGGAATCTGGGTCATCCCGATTCAGGAAAGAAAGAGAAACAGAATCGACGTTGACCCGATTACCGTGGTCCGACATGGAGAATCTAAGAGGCAAAGTAAGCCGTTCGTACCTGGTCCGGCCTCATTTAAGATCTTGTGTGAACCCGGAACGCTAAGAATACTTTGAATAACCAGCTGGTCTTCGTCGCCGGTGGCTCCACCGGGCTCGGCAAGGCCATCGCCATGAGCTTGGCGGCCAGAGGTGGGCATCTCCCCCATTGCCATCACGACACAAGATCAAGCGCTGAGGGGTTGTACGTCTTGCAGGGGCTGATGTCACAATCTTTGCTCGGAGGCAGGGGGTGCTGGACGAGGCTCAGGTCGACATCGAGAAGGCTACCAGTTTCCCAGACCAACAAGTCCGGACTGTGTCACTGGACCTGTCCGATGCCTCGCAAGCGAGTTTTCCCGTCATTCTTTTCTCGCCGTTCTCATTTTAACACATTTCATAGTGTGAGCAGCTCTTGGGATCCGAGCCACGACTCCCCGACGCCCTTTACTGCGTCGCCGGCGGCTGCGTCTCCGAGCTGGGCCTCTTCGCGGACGTCCCAGCAGCGGCTATTGAGAGCTGCATGAGGAAGAATTACCTCACCAGCGCCTATCCGGCCCATGCGCTGCTCCGGCTCTGGACGCGAGATGACCGCTGTCAGAAGGCGTCGGGGTCTGCTGCGGCGCCGAAGCTGCGGCAGATCGTCTTCATCAGCAGCGCGGCCGCCTTCGCCAACGTCCCTGGCTACATAACCTACACCCGTGAGTCATTAGATAGTCATTGCACGACATCGACTAGCTCGCCCCTTGTCGCAGGTCTTCCTCCCGCTAATCTCTCGCTCCGACAGCCGCAAAGTGCGCTCAGCGCGCGCTGGCAGACACTCTCCGACAAGAGGCCGTCATCTACTCGGGCGCGGCGTCTCGGTACACGGTACACTGCGCCTTCCCGGCCACGGTGCTCACCGATACCTTCTTCGCAGAGCAGGAGAACAAGCCGGCGCTTACGAAGAGGATGGAGTCGACTGGCGCCGCCGAGCACGAGCTGCGGGCCAAGTACCCGTCGGCTCAGGACGTGAGCGAGGCCATCGTGCGCGCCGTCGCGGACCCCCGGGGTGGCGGCGACTTCTGCATCTGCACCGACTTCGAGACCTCGGTCTTGTGGAGCGGTATGATCGGGCCGAGCCCCAAAAGGGGCTGGGGTCTGATGGATTCCCTCTTGGGGTTGGTCTCTGGCTTCTTCGTGTGGCCCGGCTTGCGACGGTCCTGGAACTCCATGTGTGTCGAGGCCCGCGAGCAGCGGAAAGCCTGTTGAGCTTGCAACTGTTATACACCGATTCACACATAGCACTTTCCCAAATTTCCCTTGGTGGCTTTACTGGCCTCGACGCCTACTTTACTTTGAGATTGGGTCTGAGACCTAGGTAGTTAAGAACTAAGGAGCTGGTATTAGATATTAAGTGCGATTTACTCGGTGAATTTAACGTAGCCTTTAATGATGTTAGCATAAGGATAGGACACGGAGTAGAATTGGCAGAAAATGAGCTGTTCTCCGCGTGAAGGTTGTAGAAGGAACTGGGTCAGAGACGCTTTTGCGCCGGGCATATACGTCCAATAGGCCTATATGGAGAACTAGCACTTCAATTTGGTGACTTAGACACGCCCCCCAAGCTATCAGAACCAAGGCTCAACTACTTACACCAAGCAGGCGGGGAGAAAATCGAGAGAAACCTGATTCTTCAACCTTCAACTCAGTTGTCGAAAGTCTTCTCAGTGTAACTCAGTTTTGGCCGATGCCCTCCTCAACTGCGCTCTCGAGTGTCATGCGCCGTGCACATACTCAATCACACATGTTTTATGCCGTTGCGTCGATGAATATTATGAGTACATTTGCAACTATTGACAAGTTTCCCCAGTAAGTCATCGAGAATACTTTTGACCGTAGTTCGACACCATCAAGCGGGATTCCAATCTCATTATTGTTAGTCCATATATCCCATCGTGACATGTCATGTTTGCTTCGGTCCGGGAACGTCGATTTCCCTTATATCTGATCTGACCCCTTTTGCTAACACACGAATCGAAACTTTGCCTTTTCCCACCCTTTCTCTCCTCCTAGCCCTAATCCCGAATCCCTCTCCATTCTTCTCCGGCTTCGCTGACCCATCAGCCAGCGTACGGACGTCTTTGACTTTCCGGTCCCTTGAGCATGACGAGCCAAACGAAACGAGTCGTTATACCAAATACCACTCTGTGCGAGGGCAGCTTTCGCACCTCCTGAGAGCCTTGAGAAGGTCGTGCAAATCGGATCTCTGCATTAAACCCTCATCACTGCGGGTTTTCTTCCACACACCTACGATGGCGGCCAGCACCAAAGCCCTGTCAACCTCGTAGAAAGCATTTCGGGTAGACTGCTGCGTTATTGTCTCTCTGTAGAAACCTCGTAATCTAAATATTCAATCCAATCACTCCACTTGATGGATAGGTTCCTTGTACGCAGATGGATCATCGGGATTTCTCGTGGCAGCAAACAAAGCGAATCGCTGACAAATCCACGTGTAGAAGGTTACGTTACACGACGAAAATTCCATTTGTGTAAACCTTCTGCTAATCCATTCCGCGAAAGAAGCACTAAACCAGAGTACAATACACCGCTTGTGTTGTGTCTACAAATCAACCAGACTGCCTCAAGCTTGAACCCCGTCCGCAAAGCTACCAAGGCCAGCCTAGTGATCCAAATCAGCCGAGAAACATGCCCTGCCATCTAGCTGTGAGCTCTGTGATGGGTCTTCCTATTCTGCAGATTGGGTATACCCCCTCTAAACCAAGATTCGAATTTCGAACTCCGAGCACCCCTACCACCTATACTGTGTTGTCACAGTCGCTGAGACGTCCCAGAAATGTTCTGCATGCGAATCAAATCGCGTTAAGCTCATTCATGGTCTATGTAACGGCACGCTTAAAATGCAGCTTGCCAGAGATGTCATTGTCCTTGAGATTCTATGTGCCGTTGCAGCATGCCAAAATCAACCCTCTGCTAACGAGCGTATGGGTCATTCTGCCTGCTGTCATAAGCTTCATGTGGACGCATTTGCCGCTGAAGCATTGCCTGTTGTTGCATCTCTCTAGGATCTTGATAAGGGCCTGGAGGTGCCGCAGGAAGTCGAGAATCATAACCTCCTGGCGTATAAGGACGCTGTTGCAATTGATCCCTGGCCACTGGTCCAGGGGTCGCGTACCGCTGGATGGGATATGCTTGCTGTTGCGCCTGAGGAGGCATCTGCTCGGGACCGCGCGACACAGGTGGGTACTGACTCTGCATACGTTGATGTTGGTGTTGAGGTGGTTGGTTGTACAAAGGAGCGCCTCTTTCGTCTCGCATTTGCATCTGGTGATGAGGCGGCGGCGGCTGTTGCTGCTGGGGCGGAGCTGATGTCCACGACTGCGGTGCCATACCACCACCTGGGGGCATCTTCTGAGTAGCCACATGTGGGGAATGCCATGCTGATGGCGGAGGTGGCCCCGGTTGAGTTGCTTTTGGTGCTGCATGAGCTTGTTGCCAGGAAGACTGGGACTGTTGCTGCTGCGCTTGGCTCATGGCGTGCCCTTGAGGCCAAGCAGGATCCCGATTTGACGGCGGCATCTCCCGTCTAGGCGTCGACTGATGGGCATACTGCGGCGGCGGGGAGCCGGCATGCGCAGCGGGAGCCCCATACGCAGAATATCCAGTTTGAGGTGGGTAAGGATCTCTGGGGGGCTGTGACTGCGTGAGATAAGGCTGTGATATCTGAGGCGAGTTCGTCCCATGAGCCTGCGTCTCGTAAGGATGACGGTTGTAATATCCGCGCTCGACCGCATTTGCGGCGTCCTGAGGTGATGCCATAGCCGATCTTGGAGCGTTCATGTGCTGGGTTTGGGGCGAGTTGGTATATGATGACGGCTTCAGTGGGGGCATAGCTGATGCTGATGGACCCGCACTTGGACCGTAAGCATACGCTTGGGACGGTCCTCTCTCTGGCCGCAGTGGTATCGGCGCAGACGGCTGTGCAGGTCCTCTAGACGACATGGCCTGGGGAGGAGGCGTAGCTGACGGTCTTCCTTGAGACATGTCGTTGACGCGCTTTGGCTGAGGCGTTGATGTCGGTGCAGAAGTGGGAGGTGGAGCATCGTCGTTCAGCAATGCCATGAGGTTAGACTTCTTGGACGGTGCCGAACGAGCAGGGGGAGGGGCAGCAGCCGGTGGAGGTTGCGACTGCTGGGGCGGCGTGCCATACGCATCCATCATAGATCTCTGGGGAGTCGCAAGGGGGCGCTGGGCAGGTGGTGTTGATACTGGAGGCTTAGGATCTCCTAGTAAACCACGGCCACCCGGCTGCGGCAGTGGTTGGCCATAGGCTTGTGGTGCTGGAGTGGGTGCGCCACGAGGTGGCTCCTGCCTGGACGATATGGGCGCAGCCTCTGATCGTGACAGAGGAACGCCGCGAGAAGACTGCTGAGGGAAGGATAAAGGCTCGTAATGATGTTGAGGCGGTGTCATCTCCGGCTCCTGCTTCAACCGCGTACGTTCCACGGGCCGTAGATGCTCTTTCGCTTGTTGTGCCTCCATCTGCTGCCTCTCCAAGTGTTGTCTTTCCATGTGTTGCCGTTCCATTTGTTGCCTCTCGATCCGTTGTCGTTCAATTTCTCGCTGCTCCATCCTTTGTTGCTCCATCCGTTGCTGCTCCACGCGCTGTTGCTCCATTCTTTGCCGCTCGAGTTCTTGCTGCTCTGCTATCCTTTGCCGCTCAACCTGCTGTTTCTGTTCCATCTCTCTCCTCTCCATCTCTCTCCTTTCCATCTCTCTCCTCTCCATTTCTCGCTGCTCCGCGATCCTCAGGCGCTCGATTTGTTGTTGCCGCTCCATCTCTCGCTGCTCTGCGACTCTTTGACGCTCAAGCTGGATTTGTTCGCGTTCGATAGCCTGCTTCTCCAACTGCTGCTGCTGCTGCTGTTGCTGCTGCTGCTGCTGCTGCTGCTGTTGTTGTTTTTGTTGCTGCTGCTTTTGTCTCTCAGCGTTTTGTCGTTCGAGCTGAGCTTCAGACTGCGCAGGCTGAATAGGCTGGGCAACAGCCAGAGGACGTTGTAGAACAGGCTCGCCCAGGGGAGGCGCAGATGGTTTCTGAGAAATCCTGACGGGCTGAGGCGGTTGAGTTGGCTCACGTTCTCTGTCTTGGAAGCCAAACGTTGGTTGCTGCGGCGCTCGAACAGGACGAGTGCTAGGGGATCCTGATTGTGTGGCGACTGGCTGAATGGCGGAATGTGGTGGCGGGATAGCGGTCGTTAACTGAGGAGCGGGCACCACCGGGGTTGCTTGTGGTGCAGGCACTTGGACTGGGGGTTGCTGCGACTGCTGTACTGGGGGTGCAGGAGTAATAGGCATATTAAAGCGGCCAAAAGGTGGGTTGACTGGAGGTTGAGCAGCTGGCTCAAGTTTGGGCGTGACTGCTTCGCTGGGCGTCTCGGCGGCTTTGGGTGCCGCGAGAGGTGCAGGGGTAGAAGGGGCGGAAGTTGTCGCGGGTGTGGCCGGTGGTGCAGCGGCAGGCGCGGATGCGATAGCACGGTGCGAACCTCCTGGAGTTGAATCGTACTTCTTGCGTCCTCCAACAGTTGGTAGTGGAGGGTCCGGAAGTTTTTCTCCTCTCGCTCGCTTCGCGTCCGCATCACTTGCAAATTGCTCCCAATCGCTCTTGCCTTGGTCCCTTTGACGAAAGAAATAGTTCTTGACCATCACAGCTGTCTTTGAGCCCATATGAGCTGCGATGGCTGGCCAATCTGTGCCGAAAGACTTCAGCAACCCAGGAAAATCGTTGGCCTCAGAAACACTCCAGTAGCTTGACGCAGTGCTGGGAGGACGACGTTCGGGCTGCGGCTGAGCGAGGTCGAATGTCGCCAAGGTTGGTTGCGCAGGGAGTTGTGGCGGCTCGGGTCGTAATGATGGGGGTGCCATCACTTCGGGAATCACTGGTGTGACCGAAACAGGGCGCTCCTGGACAGTAAGGGGCGGCTGCTGAGTGGCCGTGAAAGGAGACTGAACTCCAGGGGAGGGAACCTCGAATTGCGAAGACAGTCGGCTTTCAACAGGAACAGGCGGTGGCGGTTGGAACTCGGAGTTCTGAACTCTGGAATTCGACCGTGACCGTCCCTTCCCCGTGGCTGGAGTTGGTGCTGCTGTAAGACTCTGCTGGGGTTTGGCAATTTTAGGCTCCTTATCCTTAGCTGCTCTCCTGCCCCTCTTCCTGCCATCGGTCTTTTCGGGGTCAGCCTTGGCACCACGGCGACCCGGGGTACCAGCGGGAGTAGCATTCTCGGAGTCGGTGGGTGGTTGTTCAAATCCCCACGTGGGAGCAGCAGCGCGCCGAGGCCTTCTCCTTTCTCCATTCTCGCAGTTCTCCTGGTTCTCCTCGCCTTCGTTCTCGGCATTCCCGAGCTCCGACACAAGGGCACTTGATCGGGTCTTACCCCTGCCCTTCTTACGGCGCTTGGGTTGCTTCTTAAGCTTGTCCTTGAGATTCAGCTCCTTTTTCATTAGATAGTAGTACTGAATGCATGTGCCGAAACTGCGCTTCGGTACGTTTTCGGCAACAACACCCCACTGCTTGGGGTTAGTCAGGTATCTCTTTTCGAAGAGCTCTGCTTCTTCCTCGGTGAAGTTGTTGATCGGTGGTAGAATCTGCCAGGCAGCCACAAGCTTCTCGACTGGTGTAAATCCACTCGTGTCCTTGAAATACTCGGCGTCTCTCTCCTCTTTAAGCCAGAACATCTCGGGTATGACAGCCTCCTTTTCGCTGCGGTACTTCTCCTGCATGGCTCTTTGTTCCCTCTCCTTACGTTCCTCGTCTTCGCGCATGGAAGCCTGTAGAACTCTTTCCAAATCGCGCTCGCTCGCGTATCTTCTGCCAGCACCCCTGCCTTCCGGCTTCAGCTCAGGTGGTGGAGGAATAGGAATATGTTTTTCGGGCATTGGCAAGCAGCTGATGAAGGTTTCTCGGCTCTTCACAGCGACCGGGTCGTTGGAGACTGTGAAATCAAGATACTTGACGTAATTTTCAGCGTAGTCCTTGCGTGCTACTTCTTGCGCTGTGATCTTCTCCAATGAGATCTTGTCCAGTTGATCCAGGATGAAGTTGTCAATCATCGGGTCCGAATCAAGAGACTGCAAGAAATCCCTGTCCCGATGCCATGGACGACAGCCGTAGTCCGGTAGGTTGTCAATAGGGGGCGTTGCTGAGAACTGGCGAATCTTGTCGATAAGCATTGCGTCAGTGTCTTCTGATTCAGTCGAATTGTCATCGTCGTCGTCTTCCATCTGCGAGGGTGTGCTTGGCAAGCCCTTATCGCCCTCAATGGTCTCAATAGGTTCACTCGGAGGTTGAAGAAGCAGTGGCTGACCATTCGTAGCCGGTTCTCGAGACGCTTCGCGATTGACCGGTGGTTCGCTAGGCGACTTTTCGGGTGCGGTATCCTCCATCGCAACATCCTGATCCCTGTCCTTCGATTCCAGAGGCGGCGGAGGCGAGGGCGCGGAATGCAGATGTGCCGGTTCGTCAACATCCATCTCTTCGGTTTTCGGCTCTGGTTCAACAACCCTTGGGGCTGTGGTAGATTCGTCGACCATGTTAGCATCAGCCTCAGGAGTATTCTCAACTGCCTTTTCTGTATGTTTCTCCGTTGGCTGCTCCATAGGCTCCTGCATAGGCTTTTCAGCTGGCTTTTCTACCGGAATCTCGGCCGGCTTTTCTGCCGGCTCCTCGATAATCTGCTTCGATGGCTGCGTGTCGGCCATTCCTCCTTGCTTTTCGACCAATTTAGCCAACGTCGTCTCAAGTGAGGTCTCGACAGGGGGCTCAGTAGGCTTTTCGTCCTGCTTTTTAGAGGGCTTCTCGACGACGTTTTCAGAAACCTGTTTCTCGCCACGCTGCTCGATGTACTTCTCGGGCTCAGGCGTCTTTTCTTCAGGCGCCATGACAGGCTCTGGAGCAGGAACGGGCTCCGGTGTCTTCTTAGGTGCGGATTCCACCAGAATCTCTTTGGGTGACGATTTGGTCTGGATAACAAGACTAGGAATTTTGGGTGTCGTCTCCCGCTGCTCGACGACTGGTGATTTGGCAGGCGTTGGTTCCTTAGGAGGTTCAACGATCTCTGGAATCGAACCAATAATGTCGACAAGCCCCGAGGACTTCGTAAGGAACACCATTGTCTCGTGGGTAAACGCTGTGAGTCGAGCCGCAATTTGATTTGGCGTCTTGTCGGCTGCTTGCTGGAGCTTCTGGAGCTCAGCCTCCTCCTTGGCAATTTCGTTGGCAAAGTATTCCCCGTAGTCTTCATCGTCGTCGGATTCCGACGTCTGTTCCGAAACAGGTGCCGATGGTTCTTGAGGCGGTAAAATAAAGCGGACTTTTGGTACAGACATCCGGCTGTTCTTGGCGGCTCTAGTTATTTGTTCCTTCTTGTCCATGAAACCATGTTCAACAGGGTCTCTGTCAGGAAAGCTAGGCTTTTCCTCATCTCGTGAAGAGGGGCGGTAGTCATCATGTCCGTGCGTATCAGTTCCTGTCATAACGGTGTCCCTTGAAACATCAAGATGCTCTGCATCCCGATCTATGGACGCTCTGGCCGAATAACTATCCCTCTCGGATTTAATGATGATTTCTCCTGGCTCCGGCAGGTTCAAGGACTTAACGGAACCTTCAGTTGTTGAAGCATGAGAATCGGCCTTCGCATCACTACTGCGAGGACGTCTCTCGTAATCGCCCTGGTCTGCTGGGACGCTGTCGTGCCTGAAAGGAACCGGTCGGTTTTGTTGGGCGAAGCTTTGCGATCGCATGATTTTGGGCGACTCGGGAATCTTCTTGCCAGCCAGAGCAGGGTTGATCCATTGCTTACTGGACGGCCTTTGCTGCTTCTGTTGCTGAGCTCGAGGACCCGACGGAATGGGCGGACTGCCTTCTGGAAGACCCAATTTCGCCGGACCCGTGGGCGGTGCTGGAAAGTCGGTACCACCGCTGTGGCCTGCGGAAACAGGTCGTTCGGAGTTGAATGCTCTCGGGGCGGTCGGTGGCAATTTGCCGGTGCCCCCAATGATTGGCGATCCGTCAGCGGTGCCCACGTTTCTGCTCGGAACTGTGCCAAATGCCGGTGCCGATGGTGCCAGGGGCGGCGGGGAGATGTCCTTGGTATGTGGCGACGGCGCCTGCGATGATGCGCCGCGATCTCGGTCTCGATCGACTTTAGGCCTCAGAAGCTCGCGGTCACGAGGGTCGCGGTCATCACGGGGGTCTCTGCGAGAGTCGGGTTCAATCCATCGGTCGCCACGATCACGGTCGTCTCGGTCGCGGCCCCAGCGTCCTTCCTGAGAGCGGCTGCGGGGAGCGAAGCGGTCGCGATCACGGTCGTCGTAGAAGCCTCCTCGTCCTCTGCCTCGATCCCCCCACCCTCCGCGACCCCGATCCCTGCCGCCTCTGAAGCCGCCTCGGGACATAAATGGAGGATCTGAGTTAGATGAACCTGCTGAAGGCGGACCGCCGTCTCTAGAACCTCGCCTAGATCTCTCAGCGTCGACGCCGAGCGGCGGGTCTCTATCGCGAAAATCTCTTGGAGGCGGCGAGCGGCCTCGGCCTGGTGAGCGCGGCCTTCCCCGGTAGCCTTCCCTGTCTCTCCAATCCCTGTCGCGTTCTCGCTCGCGACTTCTCTCCTCTCTGTACGGTCCGTCGCGTCGGTCTCTAAAATCGATGTCGCGGTCTCGTCCGCGATCTCTGCTGCCGTCACGGGACCATCCTCGGCCCCGGCCCCTACCCCTTCCTCTGCTGAATTCGCCTGCATAGCCGCCACCTCTAGGCCCGCTTGGGGGATCTAGTAATGCTTTAGGACCACGCGGGGGCTCACGGGACAGATTATCGCGGAATGAATCTCTGTTGTTCTGAAATGCCGAGGTATTGGTGCGAGCCTCTGCTGAAGAGCGACGACGGTCGCCATCGCTGTACTGCGAAGCGCGTTCGTAGCGATCGGGCGAACGGTCGCGAGGCGACCGCGAGCGACGATCTCCATCATACCTCGAGGAATATCTCGAAGTCCTATAGAGATCGTGATCAGCATTGAAGGACCGGTTGAAATTACGCCTTGCATCCGCATGACGCCTCGCGTGATGGTCAAACGGCGGTCGCATCTGGACGCCTAGTAATGCTCTCTGACGATGCCGACTCGCGAAAGAGGGGGCATTCGTCGTGGTCGTGTTGACTATGGATAAAAATGTAGATATGCTTGGAGTTGTTGTCTCGACTCACATGGCGCTAGGCTGGGCTGTCGCCCTCAAACTTGGCAATGGAAAAGGTCCAATACCATATGTGTATGGATTGGGACGTGGAACCACAGAACCTTGGTAGTCGTGGGTCGTGGACGACTTTTGGAGTGGTCGGGTTCCAACCTCGGATAAGCGTCTGTCGGTCGGTCCTCCTCGCTGTTCAGAAGGGTTAGGTAGCGGGAGCGGACACGGCGGGGAGTGGGTGCATCCGACAGCGGGTCGCTGTATCTTGGTAGCTGAATCGACTCTGAACGGACGTGGGTCGGAATAAGAATGGATTTCATCGATGATGCTGCAGAGTGGTGACTGTCTTGTCGAGCTGAGAGGCGGGCAAAGATGCGACACACTTTGGGAGCAACTGTGTGATGTTGAAGGATTGAAGACGGTACCCCGGCCACGTTCAGCCTGCAAAATACGGTTCGCGTGCAGTGGCGCTTAATTGGCACTGGATTGGATCTCAAATCCGCCAGGCGGCAGGCCAGCTTTTACGGCCGAAGACGCTAGTCCGCATCCGGTGACTAGCGGGACCCCCGGCAGTTCCCAGTGAGGCCCTGCCAATTTCCAGCATTTGTGCCTTCTAGTGTAAGTCCCATTCACTAAGGTACCTAACCTACTGGACCTTACCTATCCTTCCTTTACCTTAATCCACCTCACACAAACAATCGATAGTACGTACCGTTACCTTCACTGCTTACTTAAGACACCCAGGCGACCCTGGACCTTGGCGCCTGCGGGCGACCCTTCCATCTTCTGCGAAACTCCACCTTTCGGTCAAAATTCTTTGCAGAGTGGAGTCCGGCCGATTTGTTTGGACATCACGGCGTGGAGTCAGTCTTTGCAAGCCCGCTTGCCCGCCTGCGGTCTTGAATGGAGCCATGTGGTGTGTGCGTGTGTGGATGGACATTTTCACAAGGCGGCTTCTCCAAACCACAATCGCCGCATCCTGATTGAGTCTTGGTTGAGTTGAGACTGAGACAGGGTTTTGTCTGATTTTATCGTACAATTCTCCGCTGATTCCTGTGCCCACATTTCGAGATCGCCACTCACTGGAATGCACCGGTCTCTGTCTTGTGCGACAATAATCTCATTTTTACAATTTACTTCTGCCCTCACTCTAGTCTTCAGGTGGTGACTTACCAAAAGGGAGGAAATGTCTTCTCACGAGAATCCAAACGCCCCGCCGGCGGCAGCAACCGATGCGGTTTTGGTAGTGTCTGAGGAGATGCCCGAGGGCACTCAGAAGGTGGAAGAGTTGGACTTTGACGACATCAAGGGAACGATCACCGCCGAGAACCTTTTCGATGGCATGAAGTACATGGGCTTCCAGGCTTCGTCTCTTGGCGAGTCCATCCGGATCATTAACGACATGGTAGGCTCTCACGCCGTCTCGTTATGATGCGATCCAGCTGACTTGGAAGAAAGAGGGCGTGGCGAGACCCTGAAACGGGAGACAAGACCACTATCTTCCTGGGCTACACGTCAAATATGATTTCTTCTGGCATGAGAGGAGTCTTCAGATGGCTTGTCAAGCACAGGCACGTTTCTGCCATCGTGACAACAGCTGGAGGCGTTGAGGAGGATTTCATCAAGTGTCTCGGTGACACGTACATGTCGTCCTTCAGCGCACCAGGGGCAGACCTGCGGAAAAAAGGTCAGAACAGAATCGGCAACCTTGTCGTTCCTAACTCGAATTACCGTGCCTTCGAAGATTGGGTCGTCCCAATCTTCGACGCGATGCTTGCGGAACAGGAGGCCAGCAAAGGCACGGAGGAAGAGATTAACTGGACGCCGTCAAAGATGATCCACCGTCTGGGTAAGGAGATCAACGACGAGCGATCGGTCTACTACTGGGCCTGGAAAAACGACATACCTGTCTTCTGCCCGGCACTCACCGACGGAAGTCTTGGTGATATGCTTTACTTCCATACCTTCAAGGCCTCACCGAAGCAGCTCAAGTGCGATATCGTTGAGGATATTCGTCGCATCAATACCATTTCCGTTCGTGCGAAGCGCGCTGGAATGATAATTCTTGGTGGCGGTGTCGTCAAGCACCATATTGCAAACGCTTGTTTGATGCGCAACGGCGCCGAGTCGGCTGTATACATCAACACCGGCCAGGAGTTTGACGGAAGCGATGCTGGCGCTCGTCCAGACGAGGCTGTTTCTTGGGGCAAGATCAAGGTTAATGCCGATGCTGTCAAGGTAATTAATTGTCCCAAAGCAGCTAAGGAACAAATTTGCTAACTTTGGCTCCTAGGTCTATGCGGACGCTACCCTTGTTTTCCCATTCATCGTTGCAAACACTTTCGCTAAGGACCGTTCATAGAGAATACAGACCAACTTCCAATCCTTAGAATCCAAGCTTGCCATAGTTTCAAGTTACTGGCTTTATCCCTCTTGATGATCCCTAGCGCAAGTGGCTGTTTTCCATTATATCATGTGGCCCAAGTCAAGTCTAGCAACCATACATGGCAGAAGTTTCGCGCGTCTTTTTCTGGCTTTACAACTTTTTCGATCTCATTCAAGCTTTGTGATCTTCGTTTGTCTCTGCCTCTGATTCGATTTCCGCCACGTTGGTGTCATGAGAACATGAGGAATCGCCATCGCATGGGCAGTTGCACCCACAAGTAAAATTGCTGCAGCAGCAAGTACCGCAATCGTGATAGCAGCAGTCACTATCGGGCTGACCAGGAGAGCTGCTGGGTCGAATTGTAGAGCTACTGGAGCAGCCTGGTCTTTGCAGGTTTTAGCCCGAGCACAACTGCGAAAAGATGCCAGAATGTCCATACCCTTCGACGTTTTTCTTAGCCTGTGATTCGTTACTTTGACATTCTTCTGTTTCTGTTCCCGAGGCCTCTGGCGCAGACTCAGTAGCGTCTGAATCGGAGAAGTCCGCAGCAGATAATGGGCCTGGCTCTTGTGGACTTTGATGGCAAGCATCAGAGCCTCGGTTCATGAGAGGTGATAATTCCCTCGTTTGTCCGGCGTTGCTCTTCCATAACGGGACCAACTGCTTCAACAAGCTTCGTATGCCGGCCTCGGCCTGCGTAGCTCTGTAGGGGCGCCTGATTGGATATAGACCTAGTAAGAGAGCCAGGCGGCTAGCAACACAGTCAGCAGCAGCTTCCTTTAGCAATGACGGACCTGCGGCGGGAAAGCTGTACGTTTCGGAGTTGGACCCAGATTTGGACAGTTGCATCAACACTATTGCCATTTCCTCAGTAGTACGAGTCTCTTGCATTCTGGAGTTGTCGCCTGATTCAAATTGCACATCCTTTGAAGACGGCCCGCGTTGACACTTGTAAGCAGAATCTGGACGCCTAGGCTCAGACATACTGCCGTGCTTTGGGAGTGGTGTGCTTGACGAGCGGGCATAAGAATGGAAGTCTCTTGCCTTCAGCCATTTATTCGTTTTAAAGTAGAACACATGAGGAATGCCGTATGCTGCTACTGGGCTTTAGTATGGAAGACTGTGCGCGTCCAATGGTCAAAGTCCTAGGGCTGTCAAATCCAACTGAAGAAACTTGATAAAAACTTGATAAAAACTTTAGAAAATAGTGTCGAACGAATATGGTTGAAACTAAGCTGCAGCGCGAAAAAATGAGTGTGACATTACTGCGTAAAGATGGATGATTGGAATCGTGTAAAGTCGCCACTCGGCCGAGTCGGACAACAGGGTGTACCTGAGCTGTCAAGGAATGGCAGATCTCGGTTGCATCGCACGGCTCCACTGTTCAAGTCAGGCTTGCATCAAGATCTAAGGTTATCGCTTTCCCCTTGCCGTGGTAAGTGCATTTTCCTCTCGCGTCAAGGCGGAGTCGATCCGACGAGGCCTAAAGTGGCCGTGGACATCGCGGCCCTGATGCCTTTGATGGAAGTCGGGAGAAGCGATGACGGAAGGCACGTGACCTAATTTTATCGATAAGCTCCCAATCGCGCGACTCGTCGAGTCTTGTCGAATTGTAGGGTGATATTATTGATGATGTATTGTTGTTGTTAAATCGCGCAATTGGCCGCGATCTCGCGAGCCCCTTAACTAGGGACCGCGCGGTCGGGTAAAGTACGGCAAAACCGTGCCAATTTGACACACCCCCCTAAATTAGACCCTCCCAGGGCCCAATCTATAATAAGAATTACTTATTTCTAAATATAGTAGTAATCTTATATATATATATAATAATAAATTTAATTACTTAATCCCTATTACTCTTACTAAAACCTCCTAATAGGTAGGAAAGAGTTATACTATTTGTAGGATCTCCTATTAGGCTCGCAAGCCTTATGGGCTGCTCTTGTGGGCCACTCTCGCGGGCTGATTAGTCTTGTAGTTGAGTTTATTTGGGCTACTTAGGCCTTGTGGGCCTTAAGTTGAGTACTACTCTTAGTTAGTGTGGTCTACTTGTGGGCTCTACTTAGAGTTACTAAGAGCCTCTTATAAGCTTTAGAGTAACTCCCTAATTATATAGTTATATTATAAGGTATTAAAGTTACTAAGGGCTTCTTATAGGCTCTAGAGTAACTCCCCTACTCCCTAAGTTTATATATTACTTTTAGTAATTTATAATTATATTTATTATTTATAATATTAATAGAGATAATAATCTCTCTAATAAGTACTTAAGTTAATAAGAGGTTATTATAATATTATAATTTTTAATAGGGAGGGAGCTTTTAGAGGGCTTATTATATTAACTAGGCCCTTTTCCTAAGTTATATAGTTAGGAGCTTCTAAAAGGGCTTTTTATATTAATCTAGGTTCTTAAATTCTCTTTCTTAATCTTATGAGCTTCATAAGATATACTAGGTACTACGCGCAAGTGTGGGTTATTTAGTTAAAGGTTATAAGAGTTAATCTCTAATTATGGGAGTTTAATTATTAAGGTTTATTAGAGAGGGAATTAAAATCCTATTTACTTTCTTATTAGTATTTTATTTAGGAGTATTTTATTAGGGTAATATACTTCTTTTTATAAATTAAATTAAGTCTTTTAAGGCCTCTTTAAGGCTTTAAATATAATTTATAAATTTAAAATTATAATTTATATACCTCTTAAGTATTATTTATATACTTATACTAGGCTCTTAATCTCTTAATTAAGTAATTTTATTTATATAGAAATAATTAGAGAGTAAGTAATTTATTTAGTAAATCTTATAAGGAGTACTATTAATTATAGGAGGGCTTATAATTAATTCCTTTTACTTTTAGTAAGTTCTTATAAGTATTTAAGTTTAAATTAGTATAATTAGAGAGTCTCTTTTATTCTTATTAGAGATTTATTTAAATAGCTCCTTATTAGAGGTTTATTTAATTAGCCTAAAAGTACCTTTATTTATTTCCTTACTCTACTAAGTATAATTATAATTAAAGAGAAACTTATAAAGGTCTATAATTACCTTACTACTCTTAAAAGTATTATTATAAATATTACTACTCTTTTTAATTTAGTATATAAATATTTATATATTTATATAAGTATAACTTAGAGCCTTATAGAGTTCTAGAAACTAAATATTAACTACTTTTATATTAAGTACTTTACTTATAAGGGCCTTATAAAATATATTCTCCTAATAAGAGATCTATACTATTAACTCTTTTTTAATATTAAAGTACTTATAAAATTATAAATAGTCCAAAGTAGACTAATATTCTATAATTATTTATAATTTTTTCTCTTATAAGTTTTATTCTATATACTATTTAAGTTTATATAACTAAGTATTAAGGCCCTAATTAGTACTATAGTAATAGCTCTAAAGCTTATAATTTATACTCTTATGGATGTAATTTTAAATAGTGTGGACCCCCTTTATTATACTATTCTAAGTAACTACTTAGAAAGTATATTCTAACCTCCTTTCCTTATATAAATCCTAATTCATGGGTATTATCTCCACTATTAATTATATATGGGGTTTAAGGCTCTTATTATTAAGAATAATACTAATATTATTATTAGTAGGAGTATAATAATAAGGGTAATTAGAGGGCTTTAGTACTTTTAGTTATATTATAAGTTTAAGATATTAAGGGCTTAAGGTTATAATAGTACTATTAAACTTAGAATTAATAGTATTCTATATATTATAACTATATATAAGTAATTAAATAGTCTTAATTTATAGTACTTAGTCCTTTAGACTATTTAGGGGAGTTTTATTAGTAATTTAGGAGGTTAATACTATTATTATTAGTATTAGGAGTAGAATAAAAATAAGTATAAAGTTATAATATTAATATAAGTAATACTTATTAAACTATTAATTATTGAATTATAGGGTAATATTATTAATAATATATTATTATTATTAAATCGCATAATTAGCTGTAATCTCGCGAGCCCCTTAACTAGGGACTATGTAGTCGGGTAAAGTACAGCAAAACCGTGCTAATTTAACAAGTCTAGAAGTTGCGAGCTAAGACCCCACCCCACTTAACCAATATCCCACCTATCCCAATCACATATTTCGGGAACTAATTCCATACTTATTATTGTATTACAATAATTTGGGATTTATTTTTCACAGTAAAACACACTTAAAATCTAAATTTAGAGTACTAACTAATAAACTAGGTATTCTACTCTTTCTTTTAAGCTATATTATTAATATATAGCTTAACTAGGTGTATAGTCTTAGCCTTTTAGTTTACTTTAACTTATTACTTAACTTTTATAATTTTCTTAATTCTTATAAATTACTTATTAGGGTTTAATTTTACTTTTATTTTTTTTAAAGATTTTAATTAATTAATTTAAGTCTAGAGACTCTTTATTTATTATTATAATAATAATACTTTAAGGTTATTATTATTAAGAGTTTTATTAGTTTTATTAAATACTAGTTATTATAAAATTAAATTTTATTCCTCTCTACTTTATAAGGGCTCTTATATTATTTAGTATTTTTAAAGGTTTATAAATTTATATAGAGTTATAATAGTGAATTATAATAGTATTCTAAGTATTTAAGGGAGATTTAGGACTTAAGGAGGGGCTTAAGGTATATTAGTAAGTACTAATTAGAGGAGAAAGGGATTTAGTAGAAGTTTAATTATATTTATAAATTATAATTTAATTACTTTTTATTTTATTTTAATATTTAGTTTTATAATAACTTTAAATTTTATTTAAAGGTAATAGTAGAGGAAATTCTATTTTTTAATAAGAATAAAATTAAATTTAAGTTTATATTTAAGAGTAATTATTATAAAGTATATTTTAAGGGGGGAGAATATTAATAAATTAAGAAATTAAGTAATATAATTAAAATAAATTAGTAAATAATATAATTAAATACCCTAAGAGTAATATTTTTATATAAAATTATTAAATATATAACTTCTATAATTATTAATTATAAGAAGTCTCTTTAAGTATAATTATTTAATTTCTTTTATTATACTTAGAATAAATATTATTTTTAGTTAATTTAATTTAATTATATTTAAGATTTACTTATTAATTAAAACTATAAATCTCTAATTAATAAATTTCTTTATTTTCTCTAAGAATTATTAGTATTAAATATTTTAATTAATAAAAATTATAAATAATAATAAAGTTTTACTAATAATTAAAATATATTTAAATATAATAATTTATATATAATTATTTAATTATTAAATAATTATAAGTTATTATTAAGAGTTATTTAATATTAAATAATTTATAATTATTCCCTTAATTAATTTTATTTTATTTATATTTTATTTTAGAGAGTATAGGATTTTTTTAATTTTAAGTATTTTTATAATATTAAAGAACTCTTTAATTATATTAATAATTATTCCCTTAATTTATTTAAAGTTAATACTTTTTATTTTTATATATTAAATAAATAAGTTTTATTATAAAAAGTTATTTATTTATTTCTTTTTTAAAAGTTAAGAGTTATTACTAGTCTTTATAATATAGGTAATAAAATTTTTAAGTTATTAATAAGTTAGTAATATATTAAGAGACTCCTAAGTAAGTACTTATATAATAAGGGATTTCTTAAAATAAAGAGAAAATCTTTAATAACTCTCTTAAATTTTTTAATATATTTAAGAGCCTAATAATTAATTATAAAGAGTTATACAGGGAATACTCTAATTATAATTTACTTATTTAATACTTATACTATTTAATATAGTTTCCTAGGTAGAATTAAGGTGGGTTTTAGTGTATTTTAGTATGCTGGATTGATTGGTATTTTTAAAAGAATTTATTTTTGATATTATTATGGTGTTGTGATGTATTTATAAAAGTCGTGTTGATGTTGTTATGGGAAAAACGCGTCCGAATTACGCGATCGGGATGGGTGGGATATTGGTTGGGTGGGGTGGGGTCTTAGAGCTAGCTGCATCCACCTCACTTTCGTTTGACACAACCCTCTTGATGTCAACTACGTTCGACCACATCAATTCCAATCCGAAAATCGCAAAGGAGGGGGACGTCGTCGCGAAACGTTCAAGATGTCGTCAATCTACAATCTCGAACCGCAGCCGACGGCATCGGCCATTATGCACACGACGCTGGGCGACATCTCGGTTGAACTTTTCGCGAAGCAAACGCCACTTACCTGCCGCAACTTCCTACAGCTAGCCCTCGATGGCTACTACGACAACACGATATTTCACAGACTCGTTCCAGGTTTTATTCTGCAAGGAGGTGATCCGACCGGCACCGGCAACGGAGGAGAGTCGATCTATGATGGAGGCGCTTTCAGCGATGAGCTGGACCCTTGGCCAATGGACCAGCGACGAGGACATAATGCTGGTCCCACCGGTGTCGGATTCAAGGACGAGTTTCACTCGCGATTGAAGTGGAATCGGCGCGGGCAGCTGGGAATGGCGAACGAGAGCAAACCCGACACCAATGGCAGCCAATTCTTCTTCACTCTCGACAAGGCCGAGGAGCTCAATAACAAAAACACGCTGTTCGGACGAGTTGCGGGCGACACGATTTACAATTTGGCCAAGGTGGGCGAGGCCGAAGTCATCCCGGGCACCGACCGACCGATGTACCCCGTCAAGATTACGAGCATAGAGATTCTCGTTAACCCTTTCGAGGATATGGTGAAGAGATCCAGAGTCGCGACGCAGGCGCCGAAGACTGTGGTTGTGGAAAAGAAAAAGAAGAGGAAGGGGGGCAAACAACTTCTCAGCTTTGGCGACGAGGAGGGCGACGCGGAGGAGGTTCCGGTTCTGAAGAAAACCAAGTTCGATACGCGAATAGTCATGGATGTGGAAGACGAGGAGCCCGTGGAAGAAAAAATGAAGACAAAGAAGGCTAAGATCAGAGAGAGCAAGATGAAATCGACGACCGATCCTGCGGGAGATAAGCCCCACCCTAATGAGGAAAAACAGGCGACGCCGCCGAAAGGATCTTTGTCACCGGCGAAGAGGAGTGACATCCAAATTCGTATCCCCGACTCTCCTTCCCCCGAACCCGTGGAGCGAAAACCAAAGTCTGTACTAGAGAAGACGAACGATGAGATCGCCGCACTCAAGGCTTCGATGAAGCGGAGCTTTCAGCCCGAGCCTGTCCAGGAAATCAAGAAATCAGCGCTCGAGAGCATGATCCCAGAAACATCGATCCGAGGCCGGAAGAGGAGGGCGGGTGGTAGCACAAGCGCCCGCGAGGAGCAACAAGCTTTGGATTTCATCAAGTCGTTCAAGTCGAAGCTGGAGCACGCTCCGGAGGGGAAGGCCGGTGGGCCCGCCTTGGTCGATCAGGAGAAGACGGACGAGAATAAACAAGGTGCAGACGAAGAGGCGGAACTTTGTGATTTACACTTCATCGCCGATTGCCAGAGTTGCAAGGCGTGGGACCAAGCTGCAAAGGAAGACAGCGACGATGAGGGATGGATGTCTCATGCACTCAGTTTCAAGGCAGATAAGCTGGGCAAGGACCTTAACTACCGTAAGAAGGCCGAGGAAGAGTTGGTTGTGATTGACCCGAGGGAAAAGGCCCGGACGTTACAGGAAGAACGGAAGGCATCTCGTGAAGCCCGGAGCGGAAACTCCGGACGAGAATGGGATCAGGCACGGAATGCAAAGATGGCTCGAGTTTCGGCTCTGGCGGGCAGAGGAGCCAAGTAGACGACCGGGCCAAATGACATGGGTGCAATGCAACTCTGTCGAGTGTTGTGTCCGCAGCAAAGCAATAACAAACCAATGATACCCCCGGAAAGCGAAGTCGACGGGTTTGAAAGTTCAGGGACGCGTTAGTCATTGGCAATGGTGATGCTATTCAGACAATAATTGTATTGGGACCGTGCTGCGGGAGTTGAGATCGAAGATTAAGCTAGGAATCGGAGAAAAATGACGTTGCAAATGCGAAGCTCCCCGTCGGCTCCACAAATGTCATCGTGATGGCCTCAGAGGGGGCTGTTATTGGTACGTCCTAGAACGTCCTGGGATGGGGTCTTTGGGGATGTGAACGCGACAAAACGGAAGTTCGGCCGAGTCCAGACCCCCCAGCTTGCCCAACCAGGGAGCAACTTCCACGGGTTCTGGTGGAAACACAGCTGGTGCCAGCCCGTCGGATGGGCCGCAAGTTGCTCAACTAACCCCCTTGGCGGCCATGCTGGCAGACCCGTGGCTCATGCCTCGGTATGAATGGTACAATGCAAACTTGGCGGCTTGGGATGTGGTAGCGGGGTGGTCTATCTGGCCTACAGCACTATCAGCACGTGATATCCCGTCGGTGTGAAGGTTGGATTGACACGATTGATTGGTGCGGACGATCTGTCCCGTGTTCAAGGGACCTCATCCCGACCAACTCGAGGAAAGGTGGACATGGGGTTCTCTGTTTTCAACGGTCCCCACTAAGAGGAAACTCAGCCTTGAGAGCAATCGTCGATGTCGTCGAAGTTGATAACAGGAGCATCGTCCACCTTCTGGATGTTCAGACGGCATGTGTAAAACTGCAACCCATCTGCTCTGTGCGGTATTGTTCTCGTTGCAAAACCCCTTCCAATTTTTTTTTTTTTTAGGCATGGCCACTAGGCTGTCGTGTGTCTTAATCAATAGGCGCTGACACAAGACGAACACGTTATTTTTACCTCTTTGACTATTTCAGCTTACCAAAACACTGGACCTGCACAACAGGCTGCCTGTGTCTCTCCCCCACCCAAAGGAGGGAACAGTAGGGGAGGGAAAAAAGAAGGGAGAAAAAAAAAAGACAGGAGACGCGCTACACCCGCCAGAACCACCAGCACCAAACCTAAGCTGACTGGCGCCCGACGCCTGACTTCACCTTGACCGAACCTTACCTAAGGTGCAGGTCACAAAACAATCATACCCATACTTCCGTCACCTCTCCGCCAAAAGAAGCGGATCTCTCGTTCAGAGCTTTCGCACCATCTTCTCGACCATCGAGACAATCCCATACTTGCGCCGAAACTGACGCACGCCGTATCGCAACAAGGCCTCTTTGACCGCCCATAGTTCGAACTGTTGTTGGTGGTTTCTCTCCCGCAATAAACATCCTTTGCGAAAGAAGCCTTTCCAGCCTGCCTGCGATTGACTCAGGCTCTGGCCCAGCACGCCTTTGACACCCGTGACATAAACCCAACCGACGACGACATATTTAGAGCGAGAGCTGTGCTCATCCACCGCCTCCTAGAATCAGTGCGCCTTCCCGACGACCACGACAACAAAAGCGACGCTGCTCCTTCGTTTCCCGTCAGACCTGGTGCTTCGCATGCGATAAGCGCCCTCACGCTACTGACGATCTCGCCTAGTCCGTCCCATTTAGTCGGCAAACTCGATAGCCCGCCCTCACGAGAAAGTTTTGCTGCTCCTCGACAAGGCTACCAGGCAACCGGCAGCCCCAAATTACACCAAACAATTCGCGCCCGCGGCTGACGCATTAAACGAGCCCTTTTGATTGAGAAAGACCCCGCAGCGGCGATAGCCTTCACCCCGAGGCTCTGCATCTCCTGGCGACTTGGCCGACTCTCGACGACGGTCTTCGCCCCTACATTTGCGGAAAACAAATGTACATACCTATGTCTTCGGACCCCAGGAAGCGACCAGCCCCAGGAACATCACCAGTAGCAACCATGCCGATGCCAGCAGTGCAACAGCCCTCCTTTCCCAGCCCACCGGGCGACCAGTTTCTGCGATGGGGAGGAGCCGATGGAAGCGCTCTTGTCGACGCAGCCGTGCCCCCAGCGGTAAACCCGTATGGCATCATCCCGGGTCAACAGCAGCAGTTCGTGCAGCCTACGCCGAGCCCTAACAATGCTCTGGCCCGAAGACAAATGAACAGGGCACTCGTGCCTACCGCCAACAGGCCGAACTACGATTCTCCAACCGATCCCTGGTCTTTCGTCGGCGAAGACGGTGCACTCATGCCACAGCAGCAACAGCAGCCGAATGGTACCATGACCGACACCGACAATATTGAGGTGCTGGAGGAAATGGCCCGCAAGGCTATGAGAGAGGCGCAGCAGAAGCGGAAACAGATCCCGCCTTTCGTCCAGAAATTGAGCAGGTCAGCAAAACTCGTGCCACCCTCCCGATGCGATCGCGATGCTAGAGGTTCATCTGTTAAAATGCCCATCGCTGACAAATTCCATAGCTTTTTAGATGATGACAAAAACTCTGATCTAATCAGATGGTCCGAGAAGGGCGACTCTTTTATTGTCCTCGACGAGGACGAGTTTGCGAAGAAGTTGATTCCCGATCTGTTCAAGCACAACAATTACGCCTCGTTTGTGCGACAGCTGAATATGTACGGTTTCCATAAGCGCGTCGGCTTGTCAGACAATTCTATGCGCGCTAGCGAGCGGAAAAACAAGAGCCCCAGCGAGTACTCGAACCCCTTCTTTCGTCGCGGACACCCGAACCTGCTCTGGCTCATCAATAAACCGAAGAGCGGCAATAAGGGAAAGAAGGGTGCCAAAAACGCCGAGGTTGAGGGCGATAGTGAGGAGGACCAAGTTATCGACGATGGAGTCGCACAAGGTCTTGGTGCCACCAGCGCCCCTAGCGGCAGGGCCCTCCCGCCTCCGGGAGACATGCCGATTCCGAAGAAGGACATGACATTGATCAGAGAGGAGCTGGCCAAGCTCCGCGAGCAGCAGAGGTTGATCATGTCTGCTATCCAACGGATCCAGCAGGACAACTCGACACTTTACAACCAGGCGGTCGTGTTTCAAAGCCAACACGATCGGCACCAAAATTCCATCAACGCCATCCTGAACTTCCTGGCCAACGTGTTTAGGAAGACTCTCGAGGACCAGGCTGGAGCTCAGAGTGTCAACGACTTGCTTGCAAGCATCATTCCCAACGGCAACAACAACACGTCCGTCCCTCAGGGCAGCGTTGTGGACCTCGGCGACTACGTTCAATCGCAATCGTCAAACGCCAATAACTTGAACCTCGCGAAGCGAAGACAGGCACTTCTGCCCCCGATTCCCAATGGACGTGCGAACACTGCCTCTCCTTCCCCAGCGTCGAGTGCGGCGACGCCACAATCCTTTCATGGGCGGGAAATGGGCACTGTCACGGAGCTCTTCGACGCATCTCCCGGAGAGCGCACCTCTCCCCCTGGCAACTACTTGGCTCAAGAGCTCGAGACCAACCCCCACGAGAGCATGATGAAGATCATCCACGACACCAACGCCAACAGCTCTTCAGGTATCGACCTCCCCGAGGTTTTCAACAACACCCCCGTGACTATGAGTCAGGACCAACGGAATAAGATGCTGAACATTATGGCTGGCCGCACCGCAACACCTCCTTCCAACCGAACCCCGTTCGCCAAGCCCTCCGTCCCCCCCTCGCCACACCCCCCGGCCCCCTCTGTGTCTGCCGCCCCTGAGGCGCCTACGATGCCCACGACGTCGGGTCTTTCGCTTTCGCCAATCATGGGTTCTGCCGAGCCCCCGCCTTCTCTGCAACAAATCAACTTCAATCAAGCCGATCTGGCTGCCCTACAGCGGATGCAGGAAGAACAAGCCGCCAAGCTTGACCATCTCTCAAGCATGCTGGGACCCTTGAGTCCCTCTGGTCGGATCCCTGGCATCGATGAGAACGGCAACGTGAACCAGAACGGCGGCTATTTCGGTGACGCCAACCTCGACCTGGACGAGTTCCTGAACACGGATGCTTTCCAAGGCGGCGATGCTTACAACGGCGTCAATTTTGGCGGCGACGGGAACGACTTCAATTTCACGCTGGACGGTTCCACTCCTAACGGCGGTGCGCCTGGTGTCCACAGCACTGCCAACAACACACCGCCAAGCGAAAGTGGAACTGAGGAGATTCCGCGGGCCGGCTTTGACGCGTACACGGGCAGTCCAGACCGTGGCACTAAGCGGCGTCGGATTGGCTGAACGATAACGATTTGCTTGCGATAACCCCTTGTAACGACTTTCTTACTTTTAATGAACAAAATGGGGCGAGGGTCTCTACTTTGCAGGCGATTTCAGGGAGGCGGGTATTTGCTTTGGAGACCATGATATCCAAATTGTTTTATTTTATTTTCTATCTTTCTCCCCTTCTTCCCTTCTGGGTTAATAGAGGAGGCTGGAAACGGGGTTGCATCTGGAAAAGACTTGCTGGGAACAAGGGGGCGAGGGATGAACTGTGTTTGGAAGAGTATTTGCGTCAGGGGTCATATCATGTGGAGGTGGAACTTCCTTTTTCTCCCCCTACGAGGATGGGGCAAATGGAAAACTTTCCAACCCACACGAAAATTGTAGATTAGACTTGCTGCTGGAAAGAGGGAGCTTAAATGCTAGTCGTGATGAACCCATCTGCTACGCGTATTCGTTCTCAGTGACGTGACCTGCGCCTCTCGATTGAGCAGGCGATTGGAATCCAGGTTGTACGGGACTGTACCCACAGTCAAGACGCTTGAATTTGACTAAATCATTGCCCAGATCCTAGAACCCTAGGGTCACCTTATACTCAGTTTGAAGTTTCACGTATGAGTCCCGAAAGGGGGTTGTCTCATTTTTATCTGCCGCGAACTCGGCTCTCATGTCCGTAAGGTATTTCCATATGGGAGCCAATAATTCATGTGGCCGCACTCTTCCGGTGCGCCGCTGACGCCCGGGCCTCGTTCCGCCACTGTCCCTCACTCAGTCCCTTGCAATCCATACCAGACCGCACTGTCAAACGGCTGGGTGAGACTTTCCATCATTCTTGGGCCTTGCAAACTGCCAGAGCTGCCGTCAAGCTTCGTAACAGATGACCAGCTGGCGCTGCTGCACCGTATGACTAGCTGACTTCGAGTTTGAAGGCCTATGGGAAGAACTGCAGGCCGTTGCCAATTTCCGGACAGACGGATATGATGCTTGGTTTCCAGCGAAAACGGAGGTCGACTTCGGATAAGATGAGGCTGCGCAGGCGGGAACGGTGGACCAGCCGCGTGGCACAAGACGTCCGTCAGAGAAGCAGAAAACAGCTTCTTTCTCTCGTATTTCCAGGCTTACCATTTTCTTCCAGCATTGAGGTCTACGGAAAATTAGCATTCGAACACTGGGGAGGCGAGCGGCCAGGCGTACGGGTATCATAAGTCGTGGCGATCGTCCTGGGAGGACGAGACGCAAAAACAAGCGACTTTGAACCGCGACGAGAGCGCTTCCTCCCTGCTGAGCGCGCATCCATTTTCCCCAACTAGAGCCGAAAACGTTCGGTCAGCCGGCGAGCGGGTTGGCGTGGATCGTGACTCTCTCAATCTTGACCGGCTCCTTGGGCCTGCTCTTCCGGTCCACCTCGACAGCCTCGATCTTGGCCAGCGTGACGGTGCTATCGTCGCCGATGAGGCGGCCGAAGACGGTGTTGAGACCGTCCAGGTGCGGCGCCTTGTCGAAGAGGACGAAGAATTGCGAGCCGTTGGTCCCGGGTCCCTTGTTCGCCATCGACACGATGCCGCGCGCCGAGTGCTTGAGCGCGGGGCGGATCTCGTCCTCGAAGGCGCCTCCCCAGATGGAGCGGCCACCCTTTGGGTTCTCGGGGGTCGGGTTCGCGGGGCCGCCGGTCTGGGCCATGAATTTTGGGATGAGGCGGTGGAAGGGGGAGTCGTTGTAGTAGTCCGAGGCGCAGAGGGCGAGGAAGTTCTGCATGGGATTGTTAAGTTTGAGGAGGAGCTTTTCGGGGGGGCTGGGGAAACCGAGGCTTACTTCTGCTGTTTTGGGCACGCTTTCGCAGAAAATTTCAATCTTCAGGTCGCCCAGGTTGGTGTGCAGTGTGACCGACATCTTAGGAGGCGTTGTTCGGGTCGTAGGCTCGGGGGTGGTGGTGTCGGCCGAGGAGAAAGAAGAAAGTGACGGAAAGACTTGGAGCTTTGCGAGGTCGATCCGCTGTGAGTCGGGGCGGGTCTTGTTCTGGAATCGGGGGTAGTCATCTCCGAGGACCGATATTCTAGTGGACCCTAAATGCCGACCGGCCAAGAGCTCCGGGTAGCCTGTCGGCCAGCGACGTAATTCATTGTATCAATCTCACATCGTGCCGCAGGGAGTTGAGAAATAAATCGCGCTCCCACTACCACACATATAGAATCGAGGACAGCCCCAGCGACTTCACTGAGATTGCGACGTCGAAACCAGTGCTGCATATAACGCAGCTGAAAACAACGTTCATCCTGGATTGGTATGCTCTGTCACAAGAGATGATGTCAACTAGAGCTTTTGACATCTCGCTCACCGGCGGGTGTCATGTAGAATAAATATCGCCTTCGCAAGGGAAAAGGACGACTGGAACATTAATCCAAGTTGCTTCTTCGGCTTCAATCAGTAACACGAGCTTGATTTCCCAGGGATGATCTTCGTTTCTCACTCTCAATGAAGTGCGGCAACCGTGGAAGAGCATTCCTCATGTTGTAAACGCACGGGACCCTGAGACCCGAGAATCGTGACGTATGAAACAGAAACAATTTTCTCTTATTCGCGATGGACCGAGAGATACTGCTGCTCATCGACGAAGTGAATGCCCCCACTGCCCCGTTTCGGACATGATTGACATGCATTACTTAACCTCATTGTCGGTAACATATCTCCATCTGGCACCCTTAACGCCCGCAAGCATCATTTCTTCAAACACTATCTTTCCTCAGAAACAATATCTCGAAAGGTGACGTCAAACTCACAAGCCAAAAAAAAACATCGGAGGACAGTGCAAGGCCAATTTTTTGACAAAAGTCTCGGAGACACGGCCCCGCCCCTAGTAAGAGCCCACGCTTCCGAATGTGGAAATTCGAGCCGGTACACCACCGGAGTCTCGAAGTAAGCTTCCATGCTGGGTGTGTCTGTGAGTCTGTTGCAACTACTCGAGTTACACGTATTCGGCAAACCTGGGGAGGAGCTCCCCGAGCGGTGTGAAGGAAGCTTTTTCCCACATCGGAGAGTGGCAGTCCTCGCCTACCGTCCGATCAACTGCTTCCTCCCCACCCTTCCCATACGGCAAGGTCACTGCGTTCAAGTCGGGCTACCGCGGCTGCACTGGCTGTTGGGTCTCGACTGCTCCCCGGCTTGCAGTGCACTACACCGCATGGGACGATGACGATCATCTATGCGGCTCAAAGCTTGATGAAGGATCGGGCCGAACGTGCATAGTGCATACGGAAGCATATAGAAGCAAGATGTTGCCTGTTCGCGAGAGACTCTGTGCGATCTCTGTGCGAGTTGACAACTCCCACACAGCAACACGTTCAACATGCCCTTTTTCGACTACGTGCGAGACACGCTCGTATGGCAGGTAATCCGCCTAGTGACGGGAGGGAAATTGCCCGAGTTCCAGTTCTTCGACGAACGACATCCCCTCATCAAGCAGAGATATGCAAATGGCGGCGCTGGGCGAAGGTTTGGTCGAGATCAAGCGACTGCGGAGGCCAAGGATTTCTCCGTGAATAGGACTCCGGCTCTCAAACGGAACGCATCGGAAAACATGGCGAGTATACCGACGAGAGATCCGCATCTGCGAGGCCGCTCTGTCGATGATCTGGAGACGAGACTGCCCAACAGCCATTGGTCCAACGAGACGATTAACACATCTAGGCTGGAGAAGCACGCCTCTCATCCCACCTCGGGAGTACATAGCTTACATCTGGTCCAATTCCTTCCGGATGACCCTGAGGTACGTCAAAGGTTTTTGCATCGTACTTAAGACTCACAAACTTCAGGATCCGAGAAACTGGAGCGGCCTGAAGAAGACTCTTGTTGGCATTCAAATATGTTTGCTGATCGCCTGCACTTATGCTGGCGCCTCGATCTACACAGTTGGGCTGCACGAGGTCATGGACCAGTTTGGCGTCAGCGACGACGTAGCATTATTGGGATTGACGACATTCGTGCTAGGATACGGTGTCGGACCGGTGAGTAAGAGTTGAGATACGTTTCGCCAATATGCTGACGAAAATTAGATGGTATGGAGCCCGTTGGCCGAGATTCCCCAGATAGGTCGAAATCCTCTCCTCATCCTGGCACTCATTGTCTTCATCATGGTACAAGTACCCATCGCTTTGGCCACGAACATTGGCATGCTTCTTGCCTTCCGCTTCATGGCCGGCTTCTTCGGTTCTCCTGTTCTTGGCTCAGGAGGAGGCATTCTGATGGACATGTACGAGCCCAGGAAGCAGACCTACGCCATGGGTCTCGGGGTGCTCATCGGCATCGGAGGCCCGACTCTAGGCCCGATCATTGGCGGCTTCGCCGTTCAGTCTCAAGGTTGGAGATGGACGGCTTGGATCACTGCCTGGGGTGGCACTACGACGTTAGCCATGCTGATCTTCTTCCTACCCGAGACGAGCGCCGCCAACATCTTGTATCGGCGGTCACTTCGACTGCGCAGGGCGACTGGCGACAGGCGGTACATTTGCGAGGCCGAGATCGAAGCGGAGAAAAAGACTGGGAAGGACATCTTGCTGGCCCATCTCTTCAGACCATTTACGATGGCCTTCACTGACCCCATCGTCTTTCTGCTCCTGCTGTACAGCTCGTTCATTTACGGCGTGATGTACATGTGGTTCGAGGCTCTTCCTTTGGCTTTTGAGGAAGTCTACCACTTTAGGCTGGGCACACGAAGCATTGCCTTGCTAGGTTTGGTCGTCGGTGTTCTCCTCGTCATACCACCGTTCTTCCTCTACTACAGGAAACGTATCGAGCCGCATTTCGACGACCAGGGAAACATTGAGCCAGAGCGACTTCTGCTTCCTGCCATGGCGGGATGTTTGTTCCCTCCTGCCAGTCTGTTGTGGTTTGGATTCACTGCAAAGGCTACGACTCCTTGGCCGATACCCATAGTGGGTTCTTCGTTGTTTACCTCGGGTGCTGTTCTGCTCTTCATTTCACACCTGAGTTACCTCGGAGAGTCATTTCCAGATCACATGGATTCCGTCTTGTCGGGTCACGAATTATTTACTAGTATCTGTGGCGGTACATTCCCCTTATTTGTCCCGTTGCTGTACTTCAAGTTCGGGGTCTTGGGCGCCAGTACACTGATGGCCATCTTCGCCGTCGCGCTTGTTCCCATACCGTTCATTCTTTACTTGGTAAGACTCATGTCCAGATCATGGCGATATGCAATGCGCTAACATCCATGCAAGAAGGGCGCCAAATTGAGAAAGCGTTGCCGTCATGCCAGGAGAGACATGTGAGCTTCTTTACAGAGCTAGATAGACAAAACCGGAAAATCTTTTCGAGGCACTCCAGGAAAGCACCAGGCTATCGTCTGCAGCGCTAGCACCGTGATCAACCATCTTTGCTGGAAACTCCTCCGCCTCTGGACAGCCTAAAGCTACCTACTCCTCAATCTTGACCTCAGCGCACTTCTCGACGCGCGTGATTGGGTTGTTTGTCTTGGTTGGATCCATGCATTCAAGAGCACAGTTGAATTCGACGTCCAAGGTGCAGTTCATTGGAAACGAGCTACGACAGGAAGCAGCAAAGCTCCTCGGTGGCGGGCCTGTGAACGATGGCTGCCCACTCACTCACGCATGGCGGCGAATGTATTCTCCATGGCGCGGTCGAACTTGAAGAAGTCGGAACGTTGTGGATGCCAGGCACTTATGTGGTTGCTTCGGCGGGCTCTCCCGAAATTGACGGCTATGGCGAAACCGACAGCGCCAACGTGGAAGATCTAGAAGATTCCTGTTATTTTATTTCCTGAGCAAACACTTGATTGCTTCGAGGGACGGTATTGCTTACTACCTGAGACTTGACTTCGTGGGACTCTATCAGATGGATGGGTTGATATTACGATTAGCCTATCACGATAGGTCTCCGTAACTCACCTCAAGACATCTTGGGGTGAATTAAGATCTCGGCATGAGTGGTTAACTGAGTCCGCCCTGCGGAAGTCACTCTTAAATTCAACGGATCCCAGTCAGCCCCCGAAGCAATTGCTCTCGCAATCGGCTCATTCGCGAGAAGCGCTGAACCGGTCTAGACCTCTGTTCCCATGCGTTCCCTGTTACCGCACAGAACCTGCACTTTGATGTACGACAAGGCCGCTGCACAAGGCGTTATCCAAAGCCGTGGTGTGGTCCGCGAAGACACGGATCGTTTACAGCTACATCGCCCAGACCTGTTCAGCCCACCGTCAGTCGTCGATTGGCGATAATAACAGGCTGCTCCGGTCCGGGAAAAAGCTCAGACACTCAGCTGAGCATAAAGACCGTGTTCAAAGTCGTAACAATGTGCGTTTCCGCTGTTGTCAGCTTTCCGCTGTTTTCAGCAAGCAAGCGTGGCCTTCATCAAGCCGTGACGCCGCTGCCTGACGAGCCGTTCCTCAACTGCGTACCTCATATACGTGATACTGGTGAGGAGGCACCTTTCGGTGCGAATGATCTCAAGTATTCGGTTGTTTCACTGCTGCTAAGGTAAGTTTCCTGAATGAGAAAATGCCGTGCCAGCCCGTCAGAACAGGCGTTTGATTCGATGTTGGGAAGTAGTCACCTCGCGTACCTCGGTCGAGTGCAACAAAACTAGGATATGTGAGGTAGTTGGCAACGCGGTCTGCCGATATGTTTCCAAGTTGGTTGAAAGTGTTGTGTAATAAACAGGGACATATTTTTTGTGCCGAAACCAGAACCAGCTTCAAGACTATCGTGCATGAGAGAACAGGAGACAGTAAGGCCGGGAATAACACGAAATCCGTGTTGTGCGCCAGAACGTAGTTGGAAAGCAATAAACGAACATTCTCTTCGATCATATCGTTGATAATCTAGAAAACCCCCACCCACCCCTAAATACCAAACTTCTTCAAATCCTTGACCAGGTCCACGATGCTCTCCTCCAAACTCCTCCACTTGATCCCCAGAATCTTGGCCGTCTCAGCATCGTCGTACCCGTAAACCTGATCCTTGGGCGGCAACTCCCCGCCCTTCGTCCCCGGCGCGGGCAGCCTCTCCTCCAGGTCGGGGAAGTTCCTCCTCACCACCTCCGCGATCTCGGCGTTGCTGAACCACCCGGCCGTCGTGAACAGCCGCCTGCCCCCGGCCTCGGCCTTCTCCAGGGCCAGGACGTGCGCGAGCGCCAGGTCCCTGACGTCGACCCACAGGTACGCCGCGCCCGTCGGCGCGACCCCGTCCCTCCACCTCCCGCTCACCAGGTCGACGACGCGCTCGTTGGAGGTGTTGATGCTGCCCAGGTCCGCGAAGTGGTGGACGACGGGCCCCAGCACGAGCGGCGGGCAGATCGTCACGAGGTCGAAACCGGGCTTCTCCTCCTCCTCCTCCTCCTCCCGCACAAAGTCCCACGCGGCCTTCTCCGCGAGCTTCTTGCTGGCGCGGTACGCCGTCGCCGGGCTGCGGTGGACGTCCTCGAGGGTGACGGGGTTCCAGTGCTTCTCGCTGAAGACCGTGCCCGGGTCCCGCAGCTTCGCCTCGTCGATGATGGACGCGAAGCTGCTCGTCACCACCACCCGCCTGACGCCGGGGGCGTCCCGCTTCAGCGCCTTGAGGATGGCCGTGGTGCCGACGAGGGCCGGGTCGACCAGCTCCTTCTTGGGGTCCGTCCACTTGAAGTGGAAGGGGCTGGCCGTGTGCAGCACGGCCTCGAGCCCGGGCGTCTTGACGACCTCGTCGAAGGCGTCCTCGCGCGCGATGTCCGGGACGATGGCGATCGCGAGCCGGCCGGCGGGGAGGTCTTTGTGCGCGTCGCGGATCTTCCGGGCCTTGTCCTCTGAGCGGACCGTCGTGACCACGTCGTAGCCGCGTTCGAGGAGTTGCTCGAGGATGTGAGCGGCGATGAAGCCGGAGCCGCCTGGGGTCATGGTCAGCCCGAGGTCATCGGGCTGTAGTATCATCTCGTCTTCGTGGGATGAGATGGCTGTACGCGCTGGGTTACTTACCAGTGAGAAGAACCTTGGTCATTTTGGAATGTGTTTGATTTGATCCTCTCAATCGGTTAGAATAAGTCTATTTTCAACGTCTAATGTACCACTCAATGGCCAACATGAAGAAGAGCTGCTCTGTGACGCAGGATGAGGTTTGAGCTCACAAACCTCGGCATTTATTCACTGCAATGGTGACGCCCAACCATTTTACCCCTCCATTGCATGATGAATAACACCAAAGTTGCCCCGCTTCACCTTCTTATCCCCCGCATGCCCGCCATTTAGGTCCCAGCGTGGGAGACGGGAGGCCTGGCCCCTGTCCATCACGTCATTCCAGCCAGTCAAATGCCATCCACTCGATTACACATCTCTTCGGTATCCCCTCGGCTTTGTTCCCTCCGAGGTCGCATATCTCTGAACAAGTCAAGTCAGACACCAGGTTTCAAGATAGTAATGGCTAGTACAGGGCCGCTGATACACCGAACGCGCCGGCGCAGGCCGTGCATGACACCGCTCCGACCAGGAAGGGTCAGTGTCTCTCCCCGGCCCGATCCGCGGAATTGTATGGGTGTTGACAGATCCAAGATACTCAACTTCAAGCAATTAATGGGGGAAGGTATGCATCAACGAAATCATCCAAATGGGCTACGCATCTGGTCCATATTCCTACAAACGAGATAATACAATCGTTGATGCTTAATCTTCGACTCTTTGAGTCAAGCCGCTCGCTGTACGCCTCCGTTGAAGGATGGTGTCCGCTGTTGCCGCTTTATTGGGGAGCCAAGTCAAGTTCAACCTTTCTGATCGACCGACAGTCTTCTCCATACGCTCCATAGCCAGAGTTCCCATTCTAATGCCAAACGCCGGCATCCAAATCGCAAGAGCTTATCAAATAGTAACGCCCCAGGTGAGGGGAGTGTTGTTTCGTTCTTGCGAGGAGTAGTCCTACGTGTTATTCCGCCATGGTTTTGGTTTAATTCATGTCGCCCAAAACAAAGCTCCTCCTCCCTCTGCATCTGCCGGCGAATGCCTCCTCGTGTTTCCAAAGCGGATAATTCGCACCCTTCTTTTCTGGAATCGCTGAAACGCCTGCCATGATGTACCGATATGATACAAGTAAGACAATCTGAGTGCCTCCTCCGACCACAACTTGGCCTCCGCACTCGTTGATGTAAACGTGAGCTAAATGAGTGTGTAAACCATAGTCCGCACCTCGTCCGGCTCATGAGTTCTGGTTTGGAACCGGGACCAAGCCGCCCGTGGAGGCCGGTGGCGGTGGTGACGGAGGCGGGGCTGGAGAGCCTTCATTAGGTGGGAGGATAGGTGGGGGAATCGTTTGGCCGATGGAAGCAGCGGCGTTGGCGGGCACCTTCATGGGACCTTTGGGGACCGGAACACGATCGGTAAGCTTCTCGCCGCGGATGACCTTCTCAACCTCGTTCTTGTCTAGCGTCTCGTACTCGACGAGGGCCTTGGCAAGGAGATCGAGCTCCTTGCGCTTAAGCGTGAGTAGCTCGCGGACCTTCTCGTACGACTCACTCAGGGTTCTTTGCACCTCCGACTCGATGAGAGCCTTGGTTTCTCCACTGAGCTGGTTGTACCGCTTGCCGTACTCAACTGGGCCGAGCTTGGCAGACATGCCGTAAAGAGCAACCATCTGGAAAGCCAGGTTGGTAGCGTTCTCGAGATCCTAGAGAGTATTAGCACAATTTCGAGAAGCAAACATCGATGCTACTCACGCTAGAGACACCAGTCGTCACCTTGTCGGTGCCGTAGACGAGCTCCTCAGCAAGCTTGCCGCCCAAGGAAGTCTCAATGAGACTCTTCAAGTCCATAGTGGTGTAAGAGTACTTGTCCATTTCCGGAAGGTGAGCAGTATGACCCAGGCTCTGACCGCGAGGAAGGATCGTGACCTTGTAGAGCTTGTTGGGACCGCTCTCGTTGAAGAACGAAACCAGAGCGTGACCGGCCTCGTGATAAGCAGTCATTTCCTTTTCCTTCTGTCCGATGACCATGCTCTTGCGCTCTGCACCCATGATAACCTTGTCCTTGGCCCACTCGAAGTCGTTCATCGTGACAGCGGCGGCCTTGAGTCTGCTGGCGTGCACGGCGGCTTGGTTGACGATATTCTCCAGTTCGGCTCCGGACAGACCTCCGGTGCTCGCAGCAATGGCCTCGAAGTTGACCTCGGGGGCGGCTTTGACCTTCTTGGCGTGGTACTTCAGAATAGCAATGCGGCCGCGAACATCAGGGAGGGATACGGTGACGTGGCGATCAAATCGTCCAGGTCGGGTGAGAGCCTTGTCGAGGAGTTCCGGAAAGTTGGTCGCAGCAATGATGACAACACCACTGTTCTGCTCGAAGCCGTCCAACTCCGTCAGGAGCTGGTTCAGAGTCTGCTTGTGGTAGGCGGCATCTCTCGTGTTACGACGTCCACCGATGGCGTCGAGCTCGTCAATGAAGATGATAGCAGGAGACTTGGACTTGGCAGCAGCAAATAGATCGCGGACACGCTTGGCTCCAACGCCAACGTAGACTTCATCAAACTCGCTGCCGGACATGTAGAAGAAGGGAACGCCGGCTTCACCAGCAACGGCGCGAGCGAGCAGGGTTTTACCAGTACCGGGAGGACCAACCATCAGGATACCCTTTGGGAGCTTGCCGCCAAGCGTTGAGAACTTATCGGGGTTGCGGAGGAATTCAACAAGCTCCTGGAGCTCTTCCTTGGCCTCGTCGGCACCGTGAACATCAGCAAAACGGGTGGTCTGGTTCTCGGCCTTGGCCTCGCTGTCTACCTTGCCGCCGGGACGCTTGAACAGGTTCAGGCCCTCGACCAACATGGTAACAAGAACCAGACTGAGGTACGTGAACAGACAGAACCAGAGGACGAACTTGACCCAGCGGAACACGACGCCGCCGAACGACTCGTCAACGACGACGTGCAGCGGACCGGTCTGGCCATTACCCTGAACCTTTGCCGTAGCCATGTTGGAGTCGCGCGAGCGTGCGGCGAGCGCCTGCCCGACAGCTTGCAATTGAGCTTGCGACAGGTTGCCGTTGTTACCGCCGGTCGGTTGGCTCATCTCGTGGCCGCCGTTGCCAAACGCGGAGGGGAGGTGATCGTGTCCACCCAGCCCGCCGACGGTCGCGTTGCTCTGCATGCCGAGAGCCTGGTTGTAGGCCTGGTCAGCGGCCTCGTTGGTGGCGAAGCGGCCGGACTGGTAACGTTCGATGACGATGGCGGGCATGTTGGCCTTGAGGAGGAGTTGGTAGAAAGCGTTCTGCGCGGTCGCGCTGCCGGGGTTCCTGTTCGCCGCCGCCTCCCTGCTAGCGAGGAGGTTGCGAGAGATGCCATGATTCGATCCGAAAAGCCGTTGGTGTCGGTGCTGAAGTCCGAGTCCAAGGCCCAGCGTCGCCCTCATGGAGGGAACGACAGGGCGAGCGGGGCTCGCGAGCCTGAAAACTGATTGCATCGTCGCTGGCTGCATCGCCACGCGCCGAAGCAGCGGGCTCATCAGCGCCAGCGCTGCTGGGCGTAAGGCCATGATTGCCTTTCGGAGGGTGGAGGACCGGAAGGACTCGTTGATTCGAGAGCGCGCAGTTCGAGTAGGATGTTGACAGATGTTGGATGGATACAGAGAGTGGATTGACTCTCGTTGGAGCAAGGGCTCCTTCCAAGAAGGAAAGCAAAAGAAAATCGGAACAAAAAAAGTTCTGCTGCTACTGACGTCGTGGATATTGGGGTCGATGCGAAGATGACATGGTTCACCGTCGGTTACTCATCGTCGGTTGAGAGAGGCGACAGGCCGAACGGATCTGGATACGTTGAGGCGAGCCCGGGCTGCGCTAGTTGACGTTATTCCGTCGCTGCCTTCCGAAATTTTCCCTGCTCCGAGACGCCGCGACCGGGCGCGCTTTGAGCAAGAACAAGTGTGGACACGTGACGTAGACAGTTTCTAGAATCTCTCCCGGGACGGGGGAAAGCTGTTCCGACGGGAAATTCAAGATGAACATGGGAAGGGCGGTCATACACGCTGCTCTCATTGGGTAATAAACAGCTGTCAAATGAAACAAGATGATTCACCCATCAAACTTGAGGTTTAAGACCTTGATGGCCGAACCAGTTGGGCTGTTTCTTACGATGCCGCTCTATTCTAGTTGAACGTTCAAAGAGAGGGACGTGATTGGTCATGATTCATCCAATCATAACAAGCCTGTCAGAAAGAGCTGGTGAGACCCTGTCATCAACTAAGAATGGGTGAATCCCTCCGGATTCAGGCAAATGATGTAGATCGACTATCACCCGGCAGCCGCCCCTCTCGCCTTCACATATCATCTCCGACTTTTCCCCCGTAGAAGTTCCGTCGTGCGCAACCCTTCCCCTGGCGCTTCGCCGCTCCAAAACACCCTCACAACTCACCTCACTTTTCATTCGAGAAGTTGTTCCGTCTCAAATGAGAGAGAGAGAGAGAGAGGAGAAGAGACAGACAGACAGACAGAGGGTTTGATGAGATTCACATCGAACAGAGTCCGTCGCCCGTTCCCAACCACATGCAACGCCGGCTCATTAATTTCCTCGTCGTAAGTTCATAACGTATCACACGTCGTCCTGTCGTATCCTTATCTAGCCTCGATCCGTAGTTCGTTCGTCCTCAATCAAGTTCACCCGGCCAGAAACATGATCGCTGGCGCCTCGCAGGCCACTCCTCCAGTCGCAGATCGGCCAGCCCGCATCGTGTTATCAGATTCGCGCCCAAAGAAGCTTTGTCGGACTTTACTATGTATAACTAACTATACGATGAGTTAGTTTCACCGGGCAACACCTACTCTGTCTCGAGTCAGCCCCGTCTAAACTTCCTAAATCCTTCTTCGCGCGCCCCTCAACAACATCAAGACGCACGAACAGCTGGCCTTGCATCCACCCGCTCCCCATCAGGCGCACCGTTGAAACCCCACCAAGAAAGAGAGACCCGGTCTGCGGGCGCCCATACACGAAGGGGCGTGAGACATCAATCATATCCCAGACATCCCCTCTAACCGCACAAAGTTCCAACTTGCGATCTCGTCGCCCACATCCCTCGCTCACTGCGTCATTACTACAGAACTCTCGGAGATCAATTAACAAATGTGTATTTGTCCCAGCTACGGGGGTATCGCGGTATCCAGAACTATCCATTGTTTCTCATTTGCCCAACCAGAACAAAAAAAACAAAGACACACATTCCAGTACTCAAATATGGCCGACCAAATAACAACAACAACGGTAAAGTTACAGGTTATACACATTGCGGATGTTGTTCCACTTCCCCGTCTGTTTCTTTCGTCTCCCTGCCCCGGGGGTAAGAAATTGTTGTATTTCTATTCCTCTTTCCCCCTTATCAACCATCCAAAACATCGCTGTGATCTAAGGAATGCGCCGCCGCCAGACAAGAAGTCGTCGACTTCGTACTGTTGTTACAGGGAAATGGTTCTCGTATGTTTTCCCGACACAGGGGAAAAAACGCGCCGCGACTGTGAACGCAGCGCAGGAAGCAACCCAACAGCCCAATCCAAGCAAGCCTACCATGTATCAGGCATCGTCTCGAGCAAGTCCTCCTTTCTTCTTCCATTCCGTCTCCTTCTTCCGCCATTATTAAATACATCCTCGTTCCCCATTTCCCTAGGTCTTGAAAGTAAAGGACCGTCAGAACTTGGATATCGTTGAAGGATTCCCAACCAACATGCATTTCTCCTCTCCCTCAACCCATTTTCAGGGCCCATTCTGACCTGTTCCAATTTCCTTTGCTCCGGATTGTTATGCTCCAATAATTTGCTTTCGTGGCATCATGTCATCAGGGTCCTCAGTCGACAATTCTGGTCGGCTCAAGACACCCGTGGGCAACAAAAAGAAGGAGGGAAAGTGTTTAAAGAACGAAAAAGTAAAAGTCAAGTATTAATAGACGACAGGAAAGAAAGCCCAGCTGCAAGAGCTCCCCGAGCCTTCTCGGCAACGAACAGCCAAATACACCAAAGGGGCAGACAGAGCATGATTAATGGGGGAAAGAAGAAATCAGAACAAGCCTCCATGATGGATCCCAGACCACGAAAAGAGCAAATGCACGCAGGTTTCGACATCCGTGGGGGTAATCGTATCTTGGTGTGACAAAGGAAAGAGGTTTGTCATTAAACAAAACAGCCGCGAGACGAGGATTACGCGACAAGACCGATGGTCCATGCGAAAACAAGATGATACGGCAAACATACCGGCCGTTGCTGTTCGACCGCCGTCTTCTGCTTGGACGTTTACTGAGATGTTGTATGTGAAAGGCCACCGGGGGCCAAGGTGCTGGGCTGTGGTTTCGAAGCCGGATAAAAACCAAATTACGGCAGTGTAGTACTTTTGGGGGTTGATATCGACCTTTTCTGTCCTTTTTTTTTCCTTCTTTCCGGTAACACCGCTAAGCTCAAGCGACATAGACGAAGGGGGAAGAAGGTCGGCCGCGGGGCCTATTAGGCATCCGGAGTATCGCTTTCAGCTCGGTTCTGTGGAGCCCGTGTGGTATCTCCTTCTCATGAATTCAACGAAGTGGGGGAATATGTAATCAAATCGCCATCAGGTTTTTTGTGTCCGGGTGGTTGTACAAGCGGAAAAAGCTCGAAGTGAGCTCCGCTGAGGGATGATGAGGTGTCAAAAGGACAGGATGAAATCGATAGGTGCGGCGGGCGGACGCGGGTGAACTTTGCTGTGGCCTACAAATTCTCGATCCGCGCCGAAGGCAGCTGCATTGACGGGTCCTCGAACTCGATCTTGGGTCCTCCCCAAGGGTCGTACACGCTTGAGCCGTATGTCGGGAGCTGACCGATGGTAGCGACCTCAACCGGTGCCTGGTATGGAACGCTGTTCCAGTATTCTTCGGGCTGCGCCTGAGGCGTCGGAGACGCGTACTGCGTCGGGACTTGTTGTTGCGGCGGAGGCGCGGGTGCCTGGGTGGGAATCGGTTGGGGAGTATGGATCTGCTGGTGCATTTGTTGCGGGTAAGGAACCATCCCTGACTGCTGTTGTTGCTCGATAACGGGAGAAGCATTGTGCAATGCGTACGTGGCTGCTTGAATGTGTTGGTGAGTGTAAAACCCTCCCTGGGAGGATGAGCTCCTACCCGATGCTGCAGAGAAGCTGCTGGGGCTGCTCTGGATGGACTGGTTCATACCAGCTGCCGAGTACGGTATATCGACCTGCGGTTGTTGCTGCCGGGGTACTTGGCCGTACTGGTTCGCCATGGGGTTCGTGTTCATGGTGGCGACCCCAGGATTGTTCTGCTCGGTCACGTAGTACGAGTGCTGAGGCATGCTCGCGGTTCGGTGCAGCATCTGCACACCGGGGTGTTGCTGCTCGTGGACCGGCTGGCCGTGGAATTCGTGGGCACCACCTGAAGACAGGCTGTGCCGGTGAGCCCCGTACTGAGCTTGCTGCGGTTGCTGCATTGGGTAGGCGTTCATGTGCTGGCCGAAGTCGGCGAAAGAGGCGGCTCGGTGCATAGCATGGCCGCCGTGCATACCGGGGTGGTTCATGGCCATGACGCCTTGAGGAGGCCATTGCATACCCGCGTGCTTTGGGGTTGAAGGTGACTCGCCGCTGTCAGAGTCCGAGGTGCAGTCGTCCATGAGCTCGTTGGGGTGCAATCCACGCTGATGAGATCTCCTTTGGTGCTTGACCATGGTGGTCTTGCGGCAGAAGCTGTGAGGTTGATTAGTGTCGACTCTTGTGAAGCTGGGAAAAGGATGACTCGAAGTTCTACCTCTTCAAGCAACCATCGTGTGCGCACTTATACGGGCGTTTGCCAGTATGGATGCGGCGGTGTCTGGCCAAACTCGAGGACTGCTGGAGTCAGAACAAAATCTCACTCAGTGCAAAGGAAAACAGAGCCTTACATCAGAGAAACGCTTTCCACAGCCGATGTGTTGACATTGATGCGGCTTCTCTCCGGTGTGAGTACGGATGTGGACAGTAAGGGCACTTCTTTGGATGAAGCTCTTGCCACAGCCGGGTGTTGTGCAGGAATAGGGGCGCTCATTGGTGTGAATGCGATAGTGTCTCTGCAAATCGGACTTCCTGTTGAAGCTCTACAAAGGGTCAAGATTAGCTCCTCCCCACAACTGACAATGCGGAAGAGCATCGAGTAATGGGCGGAGTTCTAGAAACTCACCTTATTGCACGACTGCCAGTCGCACTGGAAGGGGCGAGCGGTGGGCTCATTCTCGACGAGTTCCATGAGTTCCATCTCTTTGCTTCTTTGTGCCGATCGAATTACCAAGATGCGGACCGGTGCCGTAGTCGTGCTACTTATAGTGCCGCGACGGGAAATATTAAGATATAAAGGAGGTCTTGAATTATCGGGTGATGAAGGCCAGGCCTAGTATGGTTCCCGGAGCAGAAGAAGCAAGGGTGGCGTGGGTTGATGTGCGTGATATGGCACCCCGGTTCGGGATGTTGCTTAAGCGGGACGCTCAATGCGGGTTCTCAGTCTGCAGATTCCCGACTCGTCGTTCAAGGAATGACGGGCCCAAGAGGAAAAGGCAACGTTGGAGAACTCGAACCGAGAAACAGGAGGTCGACGACTTGAGACAGGAACGGTGCGGCGTCCAGCGCAAGGTTGCCGAAGTTGAGCAGTGTTCGAAGCGCTGAAGCTGGCAGGCGATGAGGCGTCCAGGACGTCGATGGAAGTAGTAGTTGAGAAGAGGAGGGAGACGGAGGGATGATAACAGAGAAGAAGAGGCCTGAGCTGGGGAGGGGGGGTATGGTATTAATCAGGCACGGTGGCGGTGACGGAGAAGCTGACACTCCTCTCTGCAGTGAGTAAGAGAGGGAGTGAGAGTGTGTATGTGAAGGAGAGGAAGAGCGGAAGGGGAGTGAAGCTGGTAGAAACGATCAGCTCAAGATAACCCAAGGTACGACGAACTGATGGGAGCCAGAGCATGGAGCGAGTTCATAGCGGGTGGGAAAGTAGGCTCCTTTAAGACAGCCACAAGCGTGGACGTACCAGATGGTAAGAGGGTCCTGGTGCACAGGCACTAAAATTCTCCGTTCTCGATGATAATTAGCCACCTGACTGGAGGATCTGTTGCGAGTGGTCGAGCGCAAACTGGTGGGAAGTGCTGATGTTGCTTGCAGGACAATCCCTTCTTCGGGCAGAAGGTGAGATAAGAAGGGTGAACCAAGTTCGGGTTGGCTTGCCGTGTATCTTGTTTCGAAGTCCAAGTGTCGAGGGCCGGCGTGTGTTAAGTTTCCGAGACTAGAAGCATAATGGTGGCCACCAGGAACAATGCGATCGTCGAACCTCTGAGCGCTCAGGTACGGGAGACCAAGCGGGATCTTGGACGACTGGCGTCGTTTTCTTCCTTCGGGGGTGTCTGGATGACGAGAAACAAACTCGACTCTTCTACCGGCAGCTTCCTTGCTTCTATTCTTTCCACGTCTCTATCCAACGACTCGCGCAGAAATAGTGCACAGAGCTCTTGATGGTCTCCGAAGGGAATCAGGATCCACCGCAAAGTCGGCCTAGACAGACGGACCGCGAGAATCACCCAAGTGGGGGGCCGAAGGAAGACCAGGAAGAACGTCTTAGGCTCTCAAGCTTTTTTTTTCCCCCTCGTGTAGTTACGGCGGTGCTGCTTGTTGACCCGTGGCGATGAAGCTACTTGGGGCGAATGCCGGGATGTTGCAGGTGTCGACGACGGTGAGCCGGGAATGGAGAAACCTTGGTGGCGGTGGTTGTGGTGCGTCGAGTGTATTTTGAGCGAAAAACTTCCCCTCAGATCGTGATGGAAGGATGAGGATGACGATGACGATGATGAAAACGAGTGAGCCGTAGGAGCTGGAGAGCGTTGACAAAGTTGGGTTCTTTGGCAGGATGAGGATATGCTCGGCACAAGACGAGGTGAGTCCAAACGCAGTGAAGCAACGCGGACGTTGGCTTGGAGAAACGAAACAAGGGGGGAAAAGTTGAGATGAGGTGAAAGATGGCGTGGAATGGAATGATGATAATTATGTGTGTGTGTAAAAAAAAACGTGTATGTGTGAATGTCGTTGAAGGTTTATGTTATACTACGAGGGAAGAGGAGTGAAGACGCCCGGAGCCAGCCAAAGAAGATTATCGTGGAGGCGTTGCTATATGACAGAAGGACGTGAAGCGTCTGATGAGAGTATATATGGCAGCAATATAGCATTCAAAGAAGTGGTGCTTTGAGCGGGCATCTACCAGTCCCGGGGGGGGCCCTTGAAGGATGGTATGGGTATGGGTTGTGAGCAGGGGGATAAGGGGAGAGCTGTGGAGGCGTGGAGTGAGGTGCACCTCTGGGTACCTGAGGTAAGGTAGTACAGATGGAGACCTTTCTTATTTTCGATGGTGCAGGACGAAAAGAGAAGAGAGAAGGAGAGTCAGGCAACGTAGGAGAAAGGTACTCTGCTGGAGAGGCGAGGAGGTCGAGTGACTTTTGGCATGTACCACACCACACCATACCGTGGCCGTCGTCGTAGTCGTAGTCTTTCCCCTCCCCCCCCTAGTCCTCGTCGGCGGGCCTGGCTTGGGTGTGGGAAACGCTCGAGCGCTGGCAGGCCAGGTAGGGCCGGCCTGGCTTGCTACAGAAATTGATTAGATCAACGGATAGCACAGAGAACTACACGCCAGGCCCAGGTGAGGTAGTGGATTAGCTCCGGCGGGCGTGGCGATCTTTAGAACGGAGAGTAGCGTTCTGTGCGTCAGTTCGCAGGCCGTCGAAACGGAATAGCCCCCGATATAAATATACTATATGTTGTTTTGGCAGTCTCACGGACAAGTGCAATTGGGGGTAGGCAGCGTCAACGACAAGATACAAACAAGTCTTTGATGCTGTGATGTTATGGTTGTGTAGAGGCTAAGTTCTGTCTCTCTTCTGGGCTGGGTTTGGGAACTCGTGAGTTGCTCTGCTTCTGCTGCCGCCGTCGCTGCTTCTGATGTCGTTGCCAGGAAGCAAGAAGCACGCTCAAACCGCGCACCAGGCAGGAACAGCTGCGGAAGCTAGGAAAAAAAAAACAAGAGAGACTTGCTTGCCACTTGGAGGGGTGAGGAGAGCAAGGTCAGTACAGCTCGGAGTTTGAGAGACGAGCTGTAGGCCAATAGAGCCAGAGACGCAACTCCAAGCAGCGACTGAAGAAGCAAGGTATAGATGTGACCTGTCGAGGCGGCACAGAGAGAATGTGAGACGCCCTAGGCATGCCGATTGCAAGGGCCTCTTTGGGAACTCTCGGATTGGATCGGCTGTGCTGTGTCGTTGAGATTCGCGTATTGTATCGGTGTGAGTGTGTTATAAGAGAAGAGGGGGGGGATAAGTTTGCTTTACGTCGCAGAGAAGCAAAAAGAACAGAGATCTGATCAAAAAAAAAAAAAAAAGTTGCGTGCCTTGGTAACGACGGTTCGGTCGGGGACCCTGGGCGTAGGGATGCTGTTTGGATGGAGAAGCAACAGGGCTGAGATGACGGTTGAGGAGCGCGTCTGTGAGTGAGGTCGAGCGATTGAAGATGAGATGTGAGGGCGTTTCTTTTTCCACGACGTTGCTGACGACCGGCTTCCACTGCGCTGCGAGAACAGACAGGTCGGGGTGTTCCTCCTCCCACTTTTTTCTCTGTCTCCTCGGAAGGACGAGGTTGACGGCCAGCGGAAGGGTGGGATAATGCGGAGGGGGCCGAGATCTCAGAGCTCCAGCAGGTCCGGGTTCCAGAAGAGGTGAACAAGGTTATTGTGCGGTGAGGTAAAAAGGTGTATGTGAAGGTGTAGACGTAGACGTGTTGTAGTACGCAGTACACAATACTCACGGACAGCTGGGCCAGACGTCGACGGCACGGCCAAGCGAGGGTTCAAAGTGTGAACCCGTCTAAGGTGAGGGCGAGGTTTACTGATCAGGCTCGAAATGTGATAGTCGACTGCATCCAACGAGGCGAGGAAAGGTCAAGTTCCGATAAGCAAGGGCGCCGGCAATTGCACGAGGTAGATTTTGTGGTAACGTCGAGGAGTAGCAGTCGAAACCACACGAGAACTGGGAAGAAGACAGACAACCAGGGGTGGTTGTGGTTGTGGTTGTGTAAGGTTGCCCAAGGAAGCAAAGAAGAGGTCTGTCCCGCTTGCCGACGTGCAGTTGCGGTTAGAGATGCAATTGCGGGCTGTGACTACCGTTGCGCGGGCAGCGAGCGGGTATTCAAGAGCAGCGGCGGCAGCAGCAGCAGCAGCAGCAGCAGTAGCAACCGCCGCCGCCGCAACGGCTTCTGTGGTGTCTTTGTCTATGTTGTTGTTGATGTTGATGTTGTTGTTGTTGTTGTGTGATACCAACAGCATTAAGAAGCACTAGCCGTCGCAGTTGCTGCGCAAAAGCGACAGTGACAGTAGCAGAGGCAACGGCGAAGCGATGGAGGGGACGAAGACAAGACCAAGGTAAAAGGTACCTCAGGGCGGGGCAGCCAAGGGATTGGACTAGTAGACCTGACTCGAAAGGCAAGCGAAGCGACGGTGTAAGTGTGTGATGAGCCCGAATATCGAGTAGTCTTGAGTCCACATCCACAACCCACAGATGGGATAGAAGAGCGTAGCGTAGCTTTGCATAGCACATAGCAGCAGCAGCAGCAGCCTCGCGTCGTCTCCCACGTCGTTCCCGTTCCCGTTCCCGTTCTGCCTCTCTCCACTCCGTCCGACACTTGTCACTTCGGTCTTGTAAAGCTGTGCTGAGGAGGTACCTCTTCTGGGGCACTGTGTACAGCAGAGACACCGAAAGGTGGCTGGGAGAAGAGTGGAAAACCAAGTACTGCGCCGTTGCCGTACCGTCCTTTAGTGCAGTTTTGGCGACAAGCCCGGCGCGCAGTAGGCTGTTTGGAGACGGCAGCAACGCCGATACGTACCTCCCCATGTCTGTTTCTTATGTCTATGGTCTACGCAGTATGTCTCTGTCTCTAGTTCCGTAACCGTAGAGAAACCAACATGGGTTAGGTGTACCTGACTTTACGGTACGGCTTAGCCACCTTAGCTGAGGTACGCCGTCACCTAGTCAAAGACTGCGTCTTGTGCTTGTACCCGGCGTATTCGCGACGGGTGCAAAGTGGCTTAAGGGGTGAAGAGAACCTCCACATCCGTTTCTGAGCGAAGCGAAAAGTGAAAGGACCCTAGTGACAGCTGGCCACCGAGTTGAATGAGCAAACTGAACTGTATACAACTTATTGAGACAGCAGAGCTGATACCTCACTTTAACTTACGCAAGACTGGAGCCGCTGGAAAGGGCTCAGGAGAAGCAGGATAGCCCAGGACGGTGACAAGACTACTTACTCGGTGAGAAACATCGAAAAGGTACATCGATCGGCACATAGCCCCCCTTCCCTAGCTACTAACTAATAGTACTGTGTAGTAGGTATCTCTTTTCCATCTGGCTGCAAGTGCGTGCCTCTACTTCCTTCCCCGTCGGGGTATCGGTGGAAGAGGCAGGGGTGATGAGATAGATACCTGGTCTGCAAGCCATCCCCGCCAGTGTCCGGGAGTGTCTCTTTCCCAAATGTAAACGAGACCCTCCCACTCAAAGAGAAGAACGTCTTCTGCTGATGGATCCACCAGTTCTACACACCCAAAATGACTCGTCGTTTCCCATTGGCATACATAGTAGCAGATCAATAGCACACGTGCGTCAAGATGACCCAGGCAAGATTGGAGCTCAAAAGATTGAAGATAGTCAAATCTACCTTTTGAGGACACAGGAAAGAAACGGACAGAACGGACCGACACACGATGGCCCTTGAAAAATAGAAAAGAAACCCCTTGAGTTTCGGGCCGGCCAGCATGAGATCCGGACACGGGGTTCCGTCTGGGTAGCTACCCCTTCAATGTCGCCCACTTCTCAACACCTCTTCAAGACGCATCCACAGCATGCAAAGGGAGCAATTCCAAACAGCGCCGCTGGAAGTACTCTCGCCGTACGGCAGTTAGTGTACTATTTTTTTCTAATTTTTTTTTTTTTTAAAGAGCCCCCCTCCGAGGACAAGGTCCGGCATGGGGTCACCAAGAAAGTCATCGCCAAGAGCCGAACTTCAGCAGGGGGAGCAGCGCACCCGCGAAGGCAGGAAAAAAAAAAAGGGATGCAGCCTACTGCAGGCCCATACCATGTTGCTGGGGCACCCCCTTGTTCCAAGCTGGCCGCTTCTGGGGCACACCTTCGCTCATCTGCCACCACTACTTTGCTTTACCCTGTCTCTCCCTCCCCACTAGTGTACGGATAGAGAGAAAGGGTGGCCTTTCGTTTTCGCAGAATCCTCCCCTGGTTCCAGGTTCCAGGCCATATCTGTACAGAGTGGCTGTCGGGTGCCGACCGTCCCCTTTTGTCTAGGTAGGTAAGGTATTGAAGGGGATGGTGACGGCAGAAGAAGCCGCAGTGACAGGTAGCGGTGATGGTGGGGTGCAAATCAAGACGATGTGTCATGGTGCACTCCCTGCTGTTGCTGCTTGTATTGAGGTGTGAGTTGAGACTGCTGAGTGAGAGCCCACGGGCGGATATCGGCGGTCCGGATCTTCACGAAGGGTCGATGCTTCTCAGAGTTCACACTGACGTAGTGCGCCTCCTCATCAGCCCTCTGCCTCTGGCCAAGGAGGAGGATGAAGAGATTGCGACAGCCGTCACCCGGCAAGATCCTGCAACCTGCCTTCGAGGAAGGCATGAAAGAAACGAAGATGCTTGTCAGCCCATCTCTCACCCGTCGCCGTGTCGCACAAACTCAAACTGCATGAGGTGCGACTGTGTAGTAGCAGCCGCGGAGACGACATTCGGGCCTCCGGATGCACTGCGAAATGCTGAGACTTAAGCTCTATCAAGCAAGGCATGCATGCAAGATCCTGTTGCTGCTGACTGGCATACCTGACGGGACTGCGCCTTAGTCGTTTCTGTTGCCGTAATCATCCTTCATCTCCCAATCAGACCTGTCCTGAAATGACTTTGACGGCTTTAGTCTCGGAAGTGAGTGTTGCACCTACTCTGCATCAGCAAATCGCGGTGCAGGATTCTGGATGCATTGCTGGTATCGCCGCTAGGCGCAGCTTGGCTGTGCCGTCAACTCAAGCTCCTGATTCGTTTCTGGGAGTCGAGGGATTCGGAAGCTGTGTCCTGTCTGCGCCCTGTGTCGTCGACGCTGGTTAGTCAAACACACACAACTTTGGTACTGCTCTGCATACCAGATGCTTCCCTTGCTTGGCCTGCCCTCAATCAGTACCGCAGATACTGCGGTAAGTCGCATTTCCCCGCTCGTCGTCCACTGGTTCAGCGGGTGTCCTGGGTTTAGAGTTCGACTCTGGTGGTCTGGCTGCGTCACGTTAACGCCTCTAAGCCGCCCCCTCTAAGAAAGCTTCTCGCCCTGCTTGATCGCGATCCGTCTTCCCCGTCAGGTAGTGCCGCCACCGCCCAGTCGCGCCTCTCCGAAATCTCCTGCGCTTGTTCAAGCCTTCCCTTCCTTGCCTCATTGCTGTCGTGAGGAGAGTCTTTCAAGATCACTGCGTATGAAGCCAAATTCCCCGGCCGGTAGTTAACAACAGTTTGTTGTTGATGACGACTCGATACCTGCCCCTAACTTTGACAGCTCCGGTGTCCAGATCTGGGTTAATTAGTTGCATAATGACAAATTGGCGCGCCCACATCGCAAGAATGGGGTAAGCTTGTCCCTATCTTTGGAAAAAACCGAACACTCATCAGCTCGGAACTAGCCCTCATAGTCTCCTCGGTTGACCCCTATCCGGAGCTGTCAAGTTCTCATTGCCGCACAATTTCTTGGATGCTGCCTTACCTTGTTGTAGTCCTCAACTGCGTAGGTGGGCGCCTGTGCCTGTCATTGATCCCATGGCTGCTCCATGAGTGTTATGTTCAAACACATTAACCGGGGAGCTTTTAGCAGACTCTGCTACCTGATGGTATTGGAAACCGCCGTCAGCGAAGGCTGCATGCCGTTCGTTGTCGTAGTAGCAGGAAATTTCGCCCAGTTGCTTAATGTTCTCTTTTCCCCCGGCTCCCTCGTTGCTAGTCTTGTCGCAGGCCCCCTGTCAAGGCTTGACATCGCCCGCCCAAGTAACCGCTTGCTTCCTTTACGTTCCCTTCTTTGTCACCGTCGCAGCCAGCACCGCAACACAAGGGCAGCGATGCGAAGGTGTCTCCATGGTTTCATGAGCGCGGCTTCGGCTGGGCCTGTCGTGCCTCGCCTCGACGGGTTTTTCTTACCCTTCTCAATCTTTCTCCGCCCGACTTCTCCAATTGAGCTCTTGCGCAGTTCCATTCGGGGCGTCTCCAGGGAAGTGGCAAGTGGGGATAATAGACCCTGTCTTTCCCTCTTTTCTTCATGATGCCCGCTGTCTCTGCTGTCAAGAGCCGGAAATGCAGCCCCCAGTCTCCCCAAGGCAAGCCATCGCTGTCTTCTGGTTACGGCAATATGGATCACGCCTGCGATGTCCCAAGATCCATGAAAACTTGCGATTCAGCACCCTGTCGTACTCTTGCTATTTGATTCCGTAATTTGCGGCTGAGGACGGTCCCTCCACAAGGGAAGTGGGTTTCCGGACATCTCAAAGAAAGCGCACTTGAGCAAGCCGTGTGTACTGTTGACCGAGAAGGCGGGTCGAGTCGCACTTATCTCCGTCACTCGGTCGATTGGTGGAAGTCGGCCGAGAAATGCGCTTCTTCTTTCGCGGTATAAGCAACACCAATGGCTGCCGTCGTCCCGCTCTTGAGGAATTCTTCAGCAGTTTGAAGCAGGGAAAACCATGTTATTTGTCAATCGCTGTCAATGTGTCAGCAGCCCCCCCGGGCAGGTCTGGCTTCAGTTTGGCCACCGTAGCAATTTACTCTTGACGACGAGCCTGGGTTATTTAGGGCATATCTGCCCAAACCTTCTACACTTTAACCAAACCGTTCCTCTTACCGGATCGAATCCGACGAGGCACTGCGAACAGGCTTCTGCTTTGGAGGGGGTCCAAATGAGATGCCGTGTTTTCCTCGGACTCATATATTTTCGACTCAGTACGAGTGGGCGTCCCCTGCACCATCTGCGTCTCATGAGGCGCAAGCGTGGGCAGTGTATTTCGCTATTTCTTTAAACCCCGAGGTCCGTGTCTGCTGAATTGATCAACATCAAGTCTCGAAATTTCTCGGATGGTTAGCCAACTGTAGCTTACCTTGGTTATCGCTCAGCAGTGTAGCCGTTGCAGACGTCGAAAAATTCCAACTTACTAAACCTTGACAGTTTTGACGGTCAAGGGTCACACCCCCTTCAACACGGAGCTAGGAGAAGGCCTAAATTGCGTTATTGCCGGCATCCTGCTATCTCCCTTTCCCATCCAATGTCCTCAACTTGCCTATCAAATGGCTTCATTTGGTTGACGCCACAGCAGGTGGCGCTGGCCGGCAGATTCTGCAGATCATGATGCTGTTTCCTCTGGACTAAGTTGAAGCCTCACTCGCGCTTGTGGCTTTCCCCAGGTTGTCGCCATTGCTGTAGAGGTGAATTGTCTTGGTCCGGCACATGCTCAAACGTTATCCGGGCCTGTTTTTTTGCAACCCGCAACCACACCCCGTCTCGCGACGATTACAGTCCAAGCCTCGTGATGTTATAATGGCGATTCCGTATTATTAGACCGAGTACCGCAAGGAGATCGGCTTGTCCCTTTGTGTTACCCGACCCCAAATCCATATTGCTTTTTGCTTGCACGGCACGGCCAGGTCCGCTATTAAGGTTGCAGGAGCACACACGCGGCACCCAGTGGACAGCCCAGGGTTCTCATACATACCTGTGTGACGATGGGGCGGAAGTATTGGCGTAGAGCTTACCGCCGCTAATCTAGGTGAAGTATGATTTGATACGCATCATCGAATCGAGATCGCATAATTAAAATTTCGCTTGTGCGTCTTTCGGCACTGTTTTCGTAAGCTCACAATTGTCTCACTTAAGGGGTCATTCCCCAAGTAGACCAGAACTTATCCGCTGAGATTGTAGAAACAAGGCGGTGAGGATGAAATTGCCAGCGTGAACATATCTTCCGCGTTATGCGTAGGACATCCGATAGACATTGTGCAATTCCCCAACCGGCTTCGATACGCTGGTCACACAGCGCATGGGAGCGAACGCACCCGCGGCACGTATATAGGTGCATGATGACTTGTGACGAACATGGCACGTTCAGGTATGGTACTGTGGATTAGTGAACCTTTGATAGGGCCTTCACGTATCGTCGATGGATGATATAGATCTGGCCATCCCTACATATTGGAGAGCATTTGCGACTGGAACTGCCCCAACGCCAATATTGAGGAATCACGGAGACTTCATAGAACCACTGCGGCGTATGTGACGGAACAGGCGGTCCAATTAAAAGTTGGCCTTGCCTTTCTCTCTGTATCCTGTTCCATCTGCATCATAACCGACGGTTACTTGTAAGAGACGGATCAAGAACTCGACGAGATTCTCGACGGCAGTGCCACGCGTCCGTGCGCAAGAGAGATATGGCCCTGTAATGTTGACCCCGGTCACACATCGCGGGCCTACCCACTTGACAGGAGCCTGTGGCGTGCTAGGTTATTCCGATGGAGCTCATTTGTAGGACCTTGTTGACCGGCCTTCCAAGTGGTGAGGTCGAAGGGGCTGGAAGGTAGGCACATCCTAGTCCGCAAGGATGATAGCGCAATGTGGGACTCCACAGCGAGGTGCCGGGGAACCACATTTCGTAGCCGGGCACGTCGATGGTGGAGAAGGCTGAGAGGCTCTTTGACCGAAACTACGTACTGCCGCACGCGTCAGTCGGAGCCGAGAAGCAAGGCATTGCTTTGCGCGTTGCATGATCTCCGGGGGCTTCTAGAGCCGCCACTGCCCTAGTCGAATCTTGAAGAAGTGCTTGGTTGTGCAGAAATCATCTCGCGTATTTTCTGCCTGCCGGCGCCGAGGCCCTCTCGGATGCGAGGGAAGAGAGACATGTGGACGAATACAGGGCGACTGAGAAAAACAGAAGAGCCCCCAAAACAGCCCTCGTTTCTACGTGCTTGCCCTTGCGGTGTGAAGACCGGGCGGCACAGTAGGCAGACTCCCGACCGGTTGGTTCTACCACGCAACGGCTTTTTGCTGACGCCGAACCGTCCATTGGCCGATGGCCGTTAACTGTGGTATATTTGACATATTCTGTGCTGGCCAGAGCGATGAACCTGGAGCACGGCCAGATTAATCACGGCTTCCAAAGTGGTCAAAAGCAGTGCGATCACCGAGTGGCGATGATATGTGGTTCGTCAGGTCTTTGCGCTCGAAGCTGCTCGGTGCTCGAGGTTCAAAGCACAGACAAGAGACGGGAAAGCTGAAGGTGAAGAAGTGGGGTGCAGCAGTCGTCACCTCCAGAGTGCCAGAAAAGGTTCTCGTCAATGATACCGGGCCGGGTGTCTCGATGGTCGAGCGGGGTCAGCGAAAAAAGACGAGAACTCTGGTCGTAAATGGCCTTGGTGATCTAGTGAAGTAGCGGGATGAAAAGGCGGCGGACAAAATCGGCATCGATCAGAGGTGGAGGGGCTGAGAAGGATAGGCGAGTGGACGTTTGTGTGTATCTCGGCAAAGTATGTGTGTTGGAAAAGTACATTCCAGATGTAGACTCGGTCTTCCAGTGCAGGCCCAGACACAGCAAAAATATGGATGCAGCAACTCCCAAAGGTGCAGGTGCGAGGCTGGTGTGCAATTGAGCCACAGCTTCCGAGCCGCTGTCTCCATTTCCCCGCAATGACCCGCCCCTGAGCCGTGCCCTCCCATATTCTCGGGCTCCCTCCTCTCTTTCCAGCACACCACACTCACTGACCTGTTGTGGTACCCAGTTGAGGCTGGCATCTCACTTCAGTCCAATCAGAAGTCGCAGATCGATTCCACTCATTCTCAATTAACAAAGCTCTGCCTTGCAACGCATCACATGGTGAACCAAACTTCGCCATATTTTGGTTCGAAACACTTGCTCAAGTGATCGTCCCCTGACTGTTTCTTTTATCCCACAGTCTCAGTTCCAGCCTCGCCGGCTGGCCCCGGCCCAAACTCGCGACCCTTCACAGTGTTTGTTCGAACATGAAAAACTCCCGAATGCACCGGCGCCTCCATCAACTTGCATCAAGTACTTCAGTGGCTGCCCAACAGTCGCCCTGTCGTCTACGTTCTTGCGCCCAAAGCGTTTCCAGTTTTACTCACTCTAGGAACTTCAGCATGTACCGCTTGTTTCTCTCGCTTCCAAGCTTGGGGCGACGAACGGGTAAAGTAAAGTACTGTGGCTCTCTGTCAGCTAACACGCGGCTGGCACGCCTGGTTTGCGTCTGGCTGCGTTGCCCCTGCCCTACCTTTCCTGGCTGTGCCACCGACCGATTGTGGGGGTTGCATTCTACATGGGCTTCGTTCAATCCGTCACATACGCAGTACGTCCGATCTTGGTTGTTTCCTCTCATAAACAAGAGTGAGCCGACATCCAATCGCTTACCGTCAACTAAGATGAATCACCGATATGTCGATGATAGCTTACGAATCAGCTATATTCTAGACAGGAAAAAGTCTCCTAAATCCCTAGCGATCATCCGCTCTGCAGTGCTCTTCGGACGTTGCAATTGGGAATGGCCCTGCGGATAAAATGGCTAGGCGTCCTGGCTAAGGATGGGCGCCCCATGTCAAACGATGTCAACGCCGAGCCAAGTGTGGCTAGGCGGTGCCGCTAGCTTCCCTGCTGCGTATGCTTAAGCTGAGTTGGGTTAAACCGGCGATAGGTGCAAGTACTAACTCATGCATGCAGCGTTCTTTGAGCACATCGCTTGCCACCCTGGCTTTGGAAGAGGCAGGCCGGTCATGAAATGCTTCTCCTTGATACACTTCTCATAGAAGTCGGTATGTATAGTGGCATTTTGCATAACTTGGACAGCATCACATGGTGAGGTTGCGACCGACGCGACATGAGAGCTGCGATGCCTGCATTAGAACCGCCGCGATACCGCAGAGTACGGTGCGGGCTTCCAGCAATTGACGAGGCCCGAGCATTTCGCCTCTCGCATGAATTGCGTCACCGAATCTACGGGAGCATCGCTGATGAGGATGCTGCGAGGTGATGAATTGATGATTGAGGTAGGCAGGCAGTTCCGGTCTCGTAGCGGTTGTTCTGATCACAACATCGCCCTTCTTCCAGCAAGCCAGACGTTGACGAGAGAACATGGGAGGTCCACCAAGCTTCACGTGGAAGCGATGATCTCCCAGCTAAAACGTGGGAGCTAATCCTAGAATGATTGGCAAATCACGGTTAGGGTTCAGGGGCTAGTTTTTAATACATGTACGTAGGTATCCATATCCCTACTAACGAATGCCCTTGACGCCGAGGTGAATTGGCGATACTGTGACTTCGATGCCTCACCTCCCTACACAATGGGCGATGGGTTCGCGAACTCCAGATGGAGCTGTGTCGTGTCGACCCTCGTTTCCCGTCGTTATCTTCATACTAGGTACATGGGCGTCTGCAGCTTGAAAATGTCACGGGCACATTGCAACCCAGCCTCCTTGGCCACAACCTTCGGCTCATCCATGGTCCAGAGAAACTAGACTGCTGCTGCTGCTGCTGCTCAACAGCGGAGCTGAGGCGGATCACCGGTGAGCTCCCGCCTGTTCCAGAATCCGGCGAGCCAATGAACAATCCCCGAAGCATCACTCCATCTGAAACAGGCACGAAACGAGGTATATTTTTATGGAAATATTGTTTTGTGAGTACCTTACCTTACTTTAGCGGAATCGCCGCAGAGTAGGTCGCTAGGAATTAGTTAGAATTTCTGGTGGCTGGGTCCTTATATGGATACTCGGTACAAGTACCTCGGCTAGGAATTCGTACTTCTAAATGTGAAAACAACTGACGAAACTCTCGCAGGTCAGATAATTTAATAAGGAGAATGAAGGTGAGACAGTCGCTACTTCGTAGTTCTGTTTGCGAGTGCTGTGGAAAGCGCGCATAACTTGCTCCCGCCCTCGGCAATATTTACTGGACTGGAAGAAGGTATTTCGGATGCAGGCTGCTCCGTCCTGTGTCTCTCACCTTAGGTACGTACCTAGCAGCTTGGTCGAACAGCGGCAGCCCTTGTCCCCAGGCCGCCAATATCGGCCAATAATCACGGCACCACCACAACCTCGCAAATGACATGTCGACAGAAAATCTGCATCTCGTTTGTTCATGATACGCGCATCGAACCTTGTACGTATCTGTCCGCCCGCATTAGCGAGGCCGTGATCGTTGAACACTAAATCGTCACCGGTCGCTCACCTGGTAGACTTTAATGACGAGTATGCTATTCCATTATCTCGGCCATAATTCCCTGTTTAGAGGTAGCAAACGTGGCGAGCAGAATCTTGCCCACAACACCTCCATGCGTGGCCACGGACTGAGATCGCCCCTTCAGAGAGGAGCCGCGAACAGACCCTGAGAACGGAGATCAACGAAGCTACGGACAACCGATTAGTAGCTGCCTGCGGAACCGTTCTCTCCATCTCTTCACAGGCCGAGATCTACAGCCACGTTGGAAAGCCGAGGTGCGCGGATTGCCTTACCTGCGTCCGAACGACTTTTCCCTGCCCTTCACAATACGAAGCATCAAGACTCGACATCTGACGACATCGCCGACCAGCCGACTATATTCCTTTTCAGCTGCTCTCGAAATTCGACGATGCTTCCTGGTTACAAGCTCAGGCTGCGAGTAGCTCAACGCTGGCTCCATCGAAAGGTTTCCACCTCTGGGCGATGGGATTTCCCTGCAGCAGCTGTTGCCAGTGCCACGGCATGCCTTCGTCTTACCGCCGTAAAGCTCATCACACACAAGACACCTCATATCTCAAGCATCTCTCAAACGCGACATTAGTCACAAATGGTTGCTCATCACTGTGGCTTCGCAGCACTGGCGAAACAGAAACTGATCTTTGGCATTCTCTCCCACAGACCATGTGTTCGCCTGTCTTACGTGAAAGCGTGTGCATTAGTTCGAGAACTGTGCGCTCCGGCAGCCGGTCTCATAGCAGACTTCGTATTGTCCGCGTCGATGCGAACCACTACACAGGGTACCAGAAACCTCCTGACGCACCAACGGCCTTACAGTATCACAACTTTTTTTGGTCGGCTAGTGGAGAGCTAACCAAAGTTGTCAACCTGAGCTAAGCTTGCTTCAGATCACACCAGCCAGGAAGAATAATAAGAGCTGTTCACTGGCAGAGGTCTTCGTCTCGCAAAGCGCAAAGCGGCCCAGTAACCCTTCCCTAAGGCGCTATTACAATCTGTCCATGGGCGCACGTCCACCTCGAACGAGCGAATCAATAGGCACGTCGAATAACATAACAGCCAAGACTTGAGACTCTGAGCATGAGACGAAGACGACTCCAGCCCAGTCGATTTTGTTCTTTTGATACACGGCGGAACGAAGCTTCTGTCATTGACCAGACACCGAATCACCGCCCCCGAAGCTTGAACTAGGGCAAGAGAATTATAACAATCATCGCATATAGGGGCAGGATCGGGGGCTTCATGCAGGTTCCGCCCGTATGCAGGAACGCTGGGCTCGACCAATAATTTTCCACGCAGCACAAGTGGCACCCCACCCCGCATCGGTGCCGTTAGCGAGTTGAGAGTCCAATCGTGGTACGGCACCTAGGTTGGATCGAACTGGACCAGTCGATGGCAACTGGGACTTTGCTGAACCAGAGGCCAATGCTCGTCATGATGGGTTTCTCCCGCCTTCAACATGACGGTTTCTGTCAATCATGGATCTTGTGTCTCCATCCCTTGCTTGCTAATACGGTCTTCAGCAAGAAACTCAGGCCGCCCAGGTATGCAGTGGGTACAACCGCGTCTACTTCATCCTCATCTGTGTCGACAACCGCACTGGCTTGATGCTACTCTTCCATCCATCCCAAGTCTGTCATCCGGGGTGGGCCTGGACTGATCCTGCTGCGCACGGCCTGCTCTTCATGACCCTGTCGACGGCTAGTTCGTCACCGCCCTGAGGCCCCAAAGCATCACGCCATTTCGTCGTCTGCCGCGGTGTTCCCTACCTACTGCGCACAAGGCCTTGAGACTTCAGCGGGGGGTTCTTTTCGCACCTACATGCAGTGTCGTCTTCGACACCTTGTCAACGTCGCTTACAGCAAACAAGCATGCAACCCACCAGCATTCAAGAAGAAGAATCACACCGAATGTCTTCTCACAAAAGGACATGGTCAGGCCGGAGCTCAACAGTAAACCCAATAGCAAAAGTGAAGCGATCACTCACGTTCGCTCTGGCTCGTGTACACGGCGCCCTCGTTTGTCAACGACGAGTTATGGGAGTCCACGTTCGACCAAGCAGAAATTTGAAGCCGAACCAGACAGAAGGAGCCATACGGTCGGCGTTTTTCCGGGTGCAGAAATCCTACGCCGAAGTCTGTCGAAGCCGAGTCACCAGCCCCGAGTGCAGCAAGAGTATAGAGGAAGTCGCGGATGAGAACTCCCATCGGAGGACAAGCAAAATCGAACTGCAGGGACAGACCTGCAGGGGCAGCGATTCGCGATTCTGAATTACAAAGCACAACTGAAATCATAGGACACAACAAGTGGATGGGCTCAGTTCCCACTGAAGAAACCTTCTATGCATTCTGAGGTGTGATAGTAGCTTTGACATCGTCTCACGAACTTTCGACCAGCTGGCGATAAATCATGTCTACGTTTTCGCGAACTGGCTTATCGTTGTGCGGAGTTTCCCGTCAGAGGATCAGACGGTCCGAGACACTTGCTGATGTCTACTGGACCAATCTGTGACTTGCAACATTTCAACGGCATGAGCCAGGATTGATAGACAACTGCCCCGTTCGGCAGGCTGTGCAATGAATATTTGGTCGATGATGAATATATCATGCTCGAATTAGCCTTGCGGTAATTACCATCACCCTTTATTTGGCGGCGCTGTGCTCCTTGACGCCGCAGCGGCGACTGCTCTGGGTGTCTGGGTACCAGCAGCAACAGCACCCTTGCACAATAGCGAGGATTGTCCAGGGAGTTGTTGGAGCTGGTCCAGTTTTCATCGATATGATTCCGTACAAGAAATCCAGAAGAAGAAAGAGAGAGGAAGGATATAATGGGTCATTCGACATTCCAAGCTTCTCGAAGCTGACGGCTGACCTTCGGCCGTCCAGACCACCGGGTACCCCCAAAAAAGAATAATAGAAAATCTGGATAAGATTCGTCATCAAATCAGCAAGAGAAGTCATCTAATAACGTCAGCTTGACTATCATCCATCTCCCATTTTGCCCCCAAATGCCGAAGAAGACTCCGCGGTGGTCGGGTTTGAGTGGACATCCCAGCGGCAGAACAGCCAGGTGAAAGTGGATCGCCGGCCGGTACGGCTTGCTTGGCCGACCACCGATACAGAACTGTCAGTACCTGAAAAAGTCAGAGGGACCCAGAGCCTTCTTCCATGGGTCGACCTAGTTTGAACGCGCAACAGTGACAAAATCACTAAACATGATACTCTGTAATAACCGAACATTCGAGCGTTACTCAAGAGCACTCCTGTCGAATCAATTAAACACCTCTTGCGCGTTACTCCGTCTCAGGTCGACTTCCTCTTGTGCGGTAACAAGAGACCACAGATGTAGAACGGGGAAAGCCGTATGGTTGTCCGAACCAAGCCGGATGCGACCACAGGCACAAGCCTTAGACTGCGATCCCAATGACACTTTAATCGTTACCGCACAACAATTTTCAAGGATAGCAATCGAGCCCGTCGTTGCAAATGGTCTGCTACGCATCTCCGTCATGCTTAAGACGGGATGGGTTGGCTCTGTCAGCAATTGACGACTTTGATTTCATTAAACTCAGTGGAGCCAGGGAATTGGCAGACAGGCAGGCTCAACTGCTGGTCCAGGCTTCCTACATCCGTGGGCGCACATCAAACACTGACAGCCGAGGTACTTGTACCGAGTATCCATATAGGGATGACAGCAACATCCTTGGCACGTGTTTACTATCCGCCGTGGGTGGTCTTCAACTTTCAATGACACCTTGACCAGGTCAGATTGGAGAACCGATTGAGCATGGGCGGTCTGAATGTGGGTGCCCACTTACTTCCCCTTGACAATTGGGCGTTGGAAAGGGCGCAACAAGATTACCTCTGTACACTCTGTACGGTCCGAGTCCACAGAAAGCCTCTGAGTTCAAGAAGTTTGAGGGCAGAGTCAGGTACCTGAAAGATGATGAGAGGTGTTGGAGAAGTACCTGAACCAGGGGATGGGGGGGGGGGTTCCAAATGGGGCAGAAAAGGGGTATCTAATTGGCCGACGGCAGGCACTTCCTCCATCCGGGCGGAGAGGAAATTTCCGATGCCGGTATCTTGTCCAATGGAAAGCTGTCTCGGCTGCCAACCGAGCAACACAAGTCCCAGTCCAATGGAAACCGCTGCATCATCCCACGCCGCGCGACGCCACGCCCTGCCCACCACGTACGGTGGGGGAGATTGGCCCTGTCTGTCTGGCCTTGGAGCGGTGCCGTCTTCGACTCCAGCTCCGGTAGAGCTCCAGGCATAGGGTTCCAGCTCCAAGCTGTTGCTCTGCTATCCTCAGAGGCTGAGAGACCTTGGATGCACCCCTTTCTCGTCAGCGCCGCCCCAGTCATCAGTTTCGATTTCAGTCCCGACTAACAATGTTGGCCCAATCCTAGGGTCCTGCACAGTTTCTGTTTACCGTAGTAGCTGTCAGCATCGAGAAGCTCACCAAGCCCTGTCCTGTCTTTCTTGATTATTATTCTTTTAACTAGGTTATTTGTTACCCTGAAGAGTTCTTCTGTTCCGAGGAGACAGGCAATGCCTGTCAGATCCGCACTCATTTCAACAGGCTCCATCGCCCACAACTCTCGGTTGGAATGACAACTTGACAGCGGCCTTTGCCGCAATTGCAGCGTCCTGAGCCAGGCCAGGGCAGCCTGTCTGCATTCGCTGGCCTACCCTAGCTGAGGCCCCGCTCTCATCGCGACCAATGACTTTGCGAAACTGAAGAAACGCCAAAAGAAGACGGAATATTGACGACTTGATTGTGTTGATAACGTTTCTGGGCGTTGAGCTGCGTTGCTAACGGTCACTACCACGGATGCGCGGCAGCTCGCCAGCCCGATCCATGTTTGGTCATTTCACGCCGCATTCCGTTCCTGAACTACGCGTCTAGTCAGGCACCTTCCGCTAATACGTAGTAGAGTAAGTCGTGCGGTCGTATGACCGGCACTGGGTGGATGCTGTTGACTAGTCTGTCACGCGAACAACCATTAGTGGTGCTGCAGTGTAACGGCGCTGCAAGAGGACATGCGCTGATTACAACTCCAAGGAGGAGACAAGGCGATGCCTTGACATTCTCTCTGCCCCTGAGCCATTGGGAGAGTACATGTGCGCTTTCATACTTTCATGGACGGAACCCGAAAAATACGAGGGACCAACGCTGTCTATATTTGAGAGTCTAAGAGGCATTCCACGGCAACTCTGCAAATCACCCAGGCCAAGAAAGCCTCGGTACCGCTCAGCCACTCGCCAGTCGCTAACTGATGATCAATATTTGCATGAAGACCACTTTCAACCAAACCAGCCTTTGTGGATAATACCATGTTATGCGACCTCAAAAGGCATCAATCACTACGATAGTAGAAGCAACTCGCGCACGCCCAACTGAGACAACTTGGTCCGGAAGAAGACGGGGGGGGGGGAGCCGGCTCGTGATATCGGACCTTCAGCGGTGTACCTACCTAGGCAGGCTTTGGGGCGGGCGCGCGCTGCCACGACGTGGTAACATTGGAGTGCTAGGGTGACGGCTGAAGTGAAGCCAGCCCAGGAACCGCACTGCACCGCACCAGACTGCGCCGTGGCTCTGAATGGGTCTTGAATCCCCCGCACCTACTAATACGACTTACCTTAGTCAGGAACGAGCATCCTAGCCCTAGGCCTACAGCTGCGGTTTCCCCACGACACTTGACCACGCGGTGCAACATTGTTATCAACCCAAATCCGCCGCGGCCACCTTGGTCGAAAATGCCATCCTGCACTAGACCAGGTTCGAGGGGAATTGGGTGTCACATATCATCACTTCGCCGTCGGCAGCTGACCGATCATGGACCTCATTACGGGCAGTCTGAGCCAATTCGACACACATAGTTGCATGGGGCCATGGCCAGCTTTCCAAGTCGATCAGACACCCGCTACGAAGAGATTGATTCGAAGTTGGGGATGGCACGTCCGGATGGGTATCATCAGGCCCGCTAAACACAGGTATGGCGTCAACAGCGTCAGATGAGGATCCGGGACCAGTCTTGCCGGACGGCAGGTAGATCATCTTGAGGCTCAAAATGGTTTCCACAATGGAAGCTTGAGGTCGAAGGGGAGGCTGAGGTCGTGGTGCGCACCAAGCACAACGCCATCCATTCCCAACCAACGTAACGAGACAAACAGAGTGAGGCGTCTTCAACAGCGATACTATTACAGCATTCAGGTATCACAATCAGTCACAAGCCATAACGCGCCCTCGTCCTTGGGTGCCAAGATCCGGATGCGACAGACCGAGCCGAGAGGGAGGAGACCTTTACCTTATGCCCAGACCTAGCATCCGCCACCGCATACTACGTCAGGAGACTGGCGGTATGGAGTGTGTATCATGGCAGGCCGGCAGCGGTGGTTCCAACTGTCAATTGGAAATCGAACGCGGATCGCCTACTGGTCGAGAGCAGAGCTTGACATGTGAGGATTGAAACATCTTCAACGGTGTGTGAGCACCCATTCGGCCGGATGTCTTCCGCGGGGACTTTCTCTTTTATTGACAAGGATGTGGTCTCTCGGCTCGGATGCTGGGACATGAGCAGTTCTAGGCACACTCGTCGCATCCTATGCGGACAGTTGCGATAGCCTTGGTGAGCAGCGTTTGATTCCACGGCTGCTCACATCGGCCCTGGCGCGTTTTTGTCGCATCCGCAAACGCAACCTAGTCTTCCGCGCAACGGAGGCGAGGCCGTCACTGACATGATCATCATTGCAGGTCACGTAGATGGCGGGGCTGCAACAACTTGATGGACGACAAAGTCGGCGTGCCGCCGCATAGAAGTATTCCGGGCTATAGCGGCTGTTGTGCTATTGATCTTGCCTGTATTTTGCACACCGGGGGAGGGGCGACACGTCTATCGGATGCCAACTTCACCTTCCGAGTGACGTTCAAATTCTCCACATCCTTTTACAACGCTCGATGGAGTTCTTCTTGACGCTAAATGTCTTCAAGCCTATCGGAGAAAAGACCATTCACGCGGGTGAGTGACCTTGGTCCTGCCTGAGGTGTTTCTGCAAAACAATGACCAACGCTTCCTTGCTATTGCCTGCAGGAGTTCACAGCAAAACAGCCGCACATCACAACCCATTCGCATTGGACCGAAATCGTGAAACCGCAACTGCCGACCGGCCGAACGACCCCATTCCGACCGGGACGTCTACCACGACGCACCTGCAGGGCTATCTTACCCGTGTGATATCTCCTAGCCCCCGCCCCCTCCTTTCCCTTCCAATTACTGCGCGCAACCGCCGTAATCAATTGCGTCGCTCGAGACTGACGATTGCCCCGGCAAACGGGGGCTTCTCGTTCCGTATTGAATCCGTCCAGGCTCTCGGAAACCCGTTACCAGCATTACCCACCACGCCACGCCTTGGGTGCGCTGCAATCAGGAAAGGGGCTCGCTTCGCTTGTATGGGATATAATGTTTAATTCGGCAAGTCAAGTCCCATCATCTTTGTTGAGCGACGGGTTTTCTGCACTTGCCAGCCGAACCTGGCGTCGGAGAGCTCTCCGAACACTTATCGACCCGTCACAATGGCTTGTCTATGAAAAAGAAATGACGCTGTACCGGCGCCTTCTCCGCCTGTGCCCACGCACCTGCACAGTCGTCCGATGATTTCAACATGGTGATTCAAGGCTGGCCTTGTCGCGGCGCAATCTGCTCTCATAAGACTCGCGATTATGACGAATCACACTCGATCTCTCGCGAAGGATTCTACAACGCTTTCCCAAGACACGGCTGATGTCCTCTTTCGGTACGCACTTTACGTGATGTCATGACTATTTTTTTTCCCTTCTTTTCCCCCATCTGCACCGGAATGCGAAACCGCCCTACCAGCATGAATCTGGCCCGTTACCTTAGGCCAAACTATGCCGGTACAGACGAACACCAGGCCCGGAAGGCTTATTATGCCTGTCTACCAAACGGGTCAGAGAGTTTGGGTTTGCAGTACCTCGTAACACCCAACCCAAGCGGCCCATGATTATTTTTTATAGAAATTTCCTTGTCAAAACACTGCCGCGTGCAGGGTGTCCGAGGCTCGACTACTGCACAGCTCCTTCGTGCTCCTGGCGCCTTCGGAGGAACTGGAGTTTGGTTGGTGAAGGCGACGATGCTGAAGGCCTTTCTCGAGGGCGAGCTGGCCCGCAAGAACGAGGCTGCACGCACTGATCTCTTCACGCAGGTTGACGGAATGCACGCACGTACGATGTGATTCCGGTTCACACTTTCTCTGACTCTGCTTGCTTCTTCACACACAAAACAGGCAAAAATGACGGCTAGCATACGCTACGCTGCGGATTGACTGAAACCGAATAATTACAGATCCTTGTTTTCGTCAACGAGACATCCAAAAAAGTCCGGCGCCAACTTCGGAGAATTGGGCGTTGTCTACATGCATCTTTCAATGTCCGTTTGTCATTCGACGCTCCGAGCTAGGGCTGATAGTCCTTCGGGCTTGGCAGTTGAGACGTTCAACTCCTTTCTTTCCCGCGCGAGACCGACAACCGACTTGCCCAGGTTCCCATGTCCTTAGCACTAGTCGAAACGAAGAACCCAACGAGGGGCGATTTTTTTGACAAAAAAAAAAAAAAAAAAAAACTAGAGACGATGTCCGTGAGGCTCTTTCCTGCGAGATTGTCACGGGGCGATGTGGACGGGAAAGCAACGTGAGCCGGGACAACGGGTACGGCCGTGTGGTTGCTGTGTGTGACTGTGTCCTTGCGGCTTGTAGAGCGTAGAGGCTTTCTTTGGGCTTTCTCCCATCTCCAAAGTGCGTAGGGAAACGAAACAAAACAAACAGAGGCCGTGGTAAGGCCCCCAAAAAAAGAATTAGGGTTAGGTTCTTCCAGACAAAACCCCAACCTTCAGGTCGACAGGGGCCCTGTTGCTGAACTCTGAAGAAAGTCTGCCCTTTCTTGTCTAGTTCATCGCTTTTGCCTCCTCGCGAATGCCGGCCTGTCGCCGCTCGGGTGATGGCGACCGTTGAGGCGAACGAACACTGTCTGTTCGCGAAGAAGTTCACGCTAGAATCTGCAGGAGAAGAGGGGGAGAGAGAGAGAGGTCACGGCGTTTTTGGGGAGGGGGTGGTTTGGTAGAAGGCGGCTTCTTTCCATGGTGGTGTGAAGGTCTGGGTCTAAGTGTTGATGTCTGTGTTCAACGTCGTCGTACAGCAACCAAGAAACCTCCCCTAACAACAAAAACAGGGCAAAATGATGACTGAAGTGGCGTGGCCGCGCGGACTCTGGGAAACGATAAAAAAGCCTCGCGTGTGCGCACAGGAGAAATGGAAGCAGCAGTCTAGTAACATCTTTCTACTGGGCTGTGTGTGTGTGCTTTTTTTTTTTTTTTTTAGATACAATCACGATCTAGATCTGGGGCAAAGCGTGAAAGACGAGAGATACACGCTGAAGACAGGGCAAACGAACGCCAGGTCCGTTCCACCCCTGTGTTGAGGCTGGTGGTTGTCTGTTCTGTCTGTCCGCTCGCAATGGTCGTGCGTTTTGTAAACGCCGCTGTCTCCTCGCCCGCGCGCTCGTTCTTGGTGTTCGTGCGAAGTTTCGTGCCAAAATAAAGAAAGAAGGAGAAGCAATACCCCTCCCCCCCCAAAAAAAGATTGGGGATAGATCTGGATCGTGAATCGTGCCATGCTAAAAGACGACTCACCACTACCACCATCAGTCCGAGCCACTGGGCTGGGACGCGGGGGGAAGAGGAGGGAAGTGGCGTCCAGAAGACTGCACGACCCAAGTCACACGTGCGGGTGAATACGACGACGACGACGACGACGACGACGACGACGACGACCTCGGGAAGAGGCTGGTGCAAAGAAGTGGGAAGGAAAGGGGACCAACCGACCGACCGAGTGGCCGTTCACATCGTTTCCACGTAGATTGTTCCATGGAATCCTTCCTGCTCGGCCGCAGAACCAACTGTACGTGTGTTATTGTTATTGTTGTTGTTGTTGCTGCTGTATTACTTCCCCTGGCTTGGTTTGCCCTTCCCCTCCAAAACATTGACAGCATCAAAGCAGTGAACCGGGGCGTTCGTTCGTTCGTTTGACTCGGTCTTCGGTCGTCCGTTCAACGGGCATCCGACGGCGACAACTCTATCTTGTCTCTCTGTCGGGTTTGTCTGTGGGTTTTATCTCTCCGGGACTCCGTGCCACCTTCGTTTCCCTTTGGTGAATCTCCCCGTCATCTTCCACGATAGGAAAGCCCGTCCGTAGAAGACGAAAAAGAAGACACACGCGCCTCTCTATCTGTTTGCGTTGTGCGTCATGAACGCCCTTCACCTCCCCTGCTCTTCTTCCCTTCTTGCTCGGTCCCCACCACCTCCTCCTCCTTCTAGATAACAGGGAACTAGGGACGATCATCGGCGAACCAACAACGGCCCTTCTACTACGAGGAAAGCTTGCTGCTGACGAAACCGATCTACAGGAAAAAAGCCAAAGATAGAAACTATGGATGAAAAGGAAGAAGAAGAAAAGTCATCACATAAAAGAATTATTATACGTTTCTACGAAAACCCAAAAACTAGATTCAGACCCCACTCCCCTTTTTGGCAACAAACAACCTCCGTCATTACTCACCAAGAACCCAAATCAATTACTTTCCCTCTCGGATGACGACGCTCACGACGACGCCACAAACCAACCCCCCCCCCCAAAAAAAAAAAATCCATCTTAGACCGGGCTTCAGGCTTGCCAAGCCCGAACTCGACATGTTATTCTTAACCACGCCCACCCGAGAGAAGCTGCAGGCCGACGGATGGGGAACGAGCGCTACAACACACGGGCATGAGGAATATTGCGGGATAAGGCTAGGCACGAACAAGCTACAGGAAGCAAAGACCCGACGGATGTTCGAGTCGGCGGGCACAAGGGGGGAGAAAAAAAAGCCCGATTCCATATACTTGGAAACCTCTGCCCAATTGCGGACTCTGGCACGTGGCTTCTTTCGCCCTCCGGTGGAAGGAGGATCGTGAGACAGACCATGTGGTTCTTCTCTTCGTCCGCTACACCTGGGCGCCTAATTTTTTGGGGGTGCATTCACCCCCTTTCCGGATCAAGTCCGGGGGTGATAAAAGATATAAAAAAGACGCCGCGAAAGGAAAGCGCTCGGATTGTGGAGATTGTGAAGCTCCGTGAGGACGTCGTCGCAGGGCTAGATGCAGGTGGAGAACGACGAGCACCCAAAGAAGAAGAAACCGTGTATTTCGGCCGACTGACTAGTTAGTTTTTCGAGGAGATGGGAAAAAGGAGACCACGCCGGCGAATTCTAGGCAGTTAGTGCTGCAATGAAGTGTGGTATACCAAGAGCTGTGGAAGGGAAGGGGGAGGGGGAACGTTGACCTCTTTCAGCCGCAACCTAGGCCGTTCATGGACTCAGTCTGTCGTTGACAGCCGCATAGTCTGATGCTGGTAATTTCCTACTCCCCCTCCACCAGCCATTGGAGGCCGTGAGATTGATGGCAACAACAAGATTCAAACCCGAGGAAAGACACGGTTTGCTGACCATCAGAAGCAATTGTCACGCTGAACCACTTCCAGCAAAACGCAGCTCGTGACAACCCCCCCCCCCCTCCCCCCCCCCAAAAAAAAGATGACGATCCTCCTTGAATTAGCTTCCCTAGCTCCCTCCAAACATCCGATGTGTGAGCGTCCGCTTCGGTCCCGGAAGCCGGACAAGTCACGGTCCAGACGAAGAGTGGTTCATGGATGATCCCAATATCCTCTCCCACGAACGAAGGAAGGAAGACGGGTAGTGTGAAAGCAGAGGTGGGCAGGAAAGAAAAAAAAGAAGAAGTAAAAAGGCAACAACACGAGGGCAAGCTTGTTTCACCAAACCTTTCGTTGTGTGTGCTTGTTCCTTCTGCCGAGTACCCTCATGCTCGTCCTCCCCCCAGTGGCTAGCGTCGGTTGATGTCTTGCTTGACTGACTTGTTGATTTGGCTTGATCTGGATTGGGTGTAGGTGTCGTGGCTGGGAGTACGTTTCTCCAAGAACTTGCTTTTCTTCTCCATTTTTAAACTTTTATTCTTCCCTTCTTGCTTATTTCTTGCTAGCGTCGATTAGGCGGGTTTGCGACGTGCCAATTGGAAGAGGAAGTGAAGGATAGGGAGGCAGGGGAGGGGGGGGGGGGGCGTCCGGCTGCGAAAGAGTTGGTTTGAGCGTTCGAACAATCGTCGGGATAACATGAGGGGACACTTAGAGCTTGCGTTAGCCTGCCCAGACTAATAAAGGTAATGCGACTAAACAGATTCGTCCGTTGGGCGCAGGACCGCTCGGCCGCCGTTCGTTTGTACAGTAATAGCAGTTAGCTTTGAAGGCAGCAGCGCCGGTGCCGATCTCCGGCGCGATTGGGACGGTTTGCCAATGTGACACTGCGAAAAGGTTAAAAAAAAACAAATATAATTGGGGAAAAAAAAAGAAAAAAAAAATTAAGAGAGGCTACAGTTCCGCGGACAAATCGCCTGCTAGGATTTCGAGATGGCTGTCGGGCGCGGAACCGAGACCGGGAATCGAAGTCGCCATTGATGCAGCTGTGCATTCCCCTCTGCAACGCTCGAGGACCCTGAACCCCCCACAGCAAGCTCTTGCAGTGGGAAACCTGGTGTTGGACAGCCAAACATCGGAAGTTGCTCTGGCCTTTCTCAAATCCCGTGATCCGACGTGTCGTTTGGTGCTCGAAAGCCAGGTTTCGGGCGAGGCGCAGGCTGGCACAGAAGTTGCCAGGAACGCTCGTCCTCTGCCGGGGGGGGAGGGGGGGTCTACAGCAACGGTTTGAACCGCAAGTTACCGTAATCCAAGGATGATGTACTCTGTAGTCCTCATGTTCGTCTTGTCATTCCCCACCACCTTCTTGCCCTCATTCTGGTTCTCGTGCGAAACCGGATGGCTCGGAGGCGGTCGAAGACTGACACCATTCCCTTGAATTCGTCCCATCACGTAGTCGAGCAAGCCTTTCCTTCGCTAGATCGCCTACGCTACTGAATGGATAGACGGGGTGGTCGGAAATAGCTAATTACACGCCATACACAGCAGGCGGAGCAGGGCCTGATGGGTAGGGCAGGGTGACGTCTGTTCGCCGGAAAGACTGTGCGTCGCCCCGGGGCGTGGCAGACGCCTCCACTCTTTTCTGTACTGCGTACGACCAGTCCGTGGGGACTGCATGTCTCAGCTCGGGAGTCCTTCATAGGAACTTAGAGGGCCTTTTGTATTATATTTTTTCCCCTGGGGCTGTAGGAAAGAAATGCTATCAGTCGGGAACACTTCAACGCCGCTGAAAGCCAAGAAGGGCCATCCATCCGTCCATCCATTCATGCTTTTTTCCTGGTCCCGAATTCGGCCAAAATAAGCTCCGTAAAGAAGGTCGTCGCACTTCTCTTTCATGCCGCCAGCTCATCCATGCACCTGATGAGACTAGTCGAAGGAATTTCCGAACCCTCACGTACAAAGAACATTGGATTTTTATTCATACGCGACGGATACAGTCTCAGCTGGTTCTGACCTCCTACCAGTAAAATAAAACCTTGAGAACCGAAGCTTCCCCGGCGAAGGAATGAGAGAGTACGCAGTAAGCGTTTGTGGAGTGTTGGCAGTTCGGGCGGCCCAAGCAGTGAGGCTAAATGAGAGCGAATGAAAATGCCAATTTCCACAGCCTCTCGCCGGCCTCTGCCTCTGACTGGTGCCTGAAACCACGCGAAGAGTGCCTTTCGTTGCTGGGAACCCGCTGAAGCAGCTGTCAGTCTTGCATAACGTACCGTAGTTACGTAAGTCGAAACGGAAGCAAGAACGCTCTCAAGTTTCACTCACCCCCCCCCCCCCCCCCCGGGCCTTAATTGAGGGAAATGATGCTGTGCAGCGGTGGTAACTAGGTAAATGCCGTTGGCTACTTATTAGGCACTAAACTTCCTCCTGGCGTTGACTACTGCGGCGCTGTTGAGTTGTCAGTCTCGAGTCATCTTGTGGCCGTCCTTGCCATCGACAGGCTCTCCGTCTTGGCCAGTATTTATCGCCATTTTCCATACCTACGGAACCTGACTCGCACAAAGGGTGGTGGGGAAGTTGGATGGAGGATACGCAGTACTTTTGGTAGAATGCTTGCCCTGACATTTGCGTCAGTGGTGAAGGAGGGCACACCCCCCCCCACAGATCCCACGTGTCCGGAAGGCTTCCCAGTACCATGGGCCTTGTGTCTTGTGTCTAGCTTGTGTACAAGGGCATGCTTCGGTTGGCCGATTTCTCGTGTTAGCCAACCTGCCTGAATGCTACCATGTGCCGCCGGCGCGGGCGGGTGTGTGAATTCAGAGGGCCGAATGCCATCAAGATTTGAAGCCCCATCTTCGTCTTTCCCTTATCGGCGCGCCAACGCCGTGAGGGCAGGAGAAATTGCTCTCTCTGGCTTGGAGCCGAAGGGCCACAATGATCAGGTTGTAATTATCCAGTGGCCACAATGACGAGCCTTCGACGTGTAGCAACGCCCGCTTGCCGTTGGTAATTACAGTGGGTGTGTACTTGGGGCAGGCCCCCGACTTAACGAATCGGATTCTTAAGGTGCGCTAAAACGACACTTGAGAAGCAGGGGCAATCTCCCTGCACGCAGTCACACACTCAGCGCGATGGGGGCGGACTCAAGGAATCCTCGCCTGCCCTGGAGCTCCTTTTGAGTTCCCGAACCTGAAGACAAGCCATCCCTTCTCTGCAGCATCCTGTACCTGCAGCTGTGATTTGCGCTCTTGTCCAGTATCTCGTCTTTTCCAGCTGAATGTCCATCGTTAAGCACACCCTTCCACGGGGACCCGTCAAAGTCTGCAGAATGACTTCACATGTCAGTTGGTCACAAAATCGTCCCAACTACCTCACTGCGCTCTGGCCGAAGAGCCCGGAAGTTGAGTGACGAAGGCCCTTGGAGGGAGGCATGACATCGCTGTCGCAACGGCTCGCGACAATTGACTCCTCAGGTCACTGGCCGCTGAGGATCGACGTGCTAAAGGCAGATCACCCCGCGGCATCACCCACACTGTTCACTTGGTCTTCCGTATACAGGGGCACTGCTCCGTTAGCACAAACCGCCATTAGCACGCGTGGTATTCATCACCTCATGTAACCCGTACATGCCCTTCTCAAAAGCGTATGTACCTGGACTAGAAGTGCCGTTCATGTTCCGTTGCAATATGCCTTGATTCGCTCAGAGAGCTCCCTGACGACATCCTCGTAGTGTGTCAACCCGACGGTCCCGTATAGTCGTGCTGCGAGTGTGTCATCCGAGCCAGTACCATCGCCAAGCTCGACGAGTAGCTTGTCTCCATGGATTTTTAAACGTCCTCGTCTTCGTGGACGTTTGCTCCTAATTGGAAGGCACTCCTCGGCCGAGCATCGGACGGCCTTGAATTCCTCATGGCTGGTGAGTTGGATCAAGTACCTAGGTGTACACCATCGCCACCGCGGGCTTCGACTTGGAGACGGTATAAGCTCGCTCATCAAAGACAAGCTTCCCGGGGAAGCCCATGAGAAATGATGACAACTCTGAACTCTGTTCGTGAATGCATGTGCTAAGCAACCTGCTTGGTCAATGGCAGGACCGTCAATTGACTGGTGTGCCCTGCGCCATCCCCAATATCTCATCGCCATCAATCCCGCAATAGTGCCAGATTTTCGTTGACCTATGCTTCCCCGTCCAGGACCAATGTCCAACAAACGGTTCAAGTTTTTCTGCTGCGACGGCTTGGCAAACTTCTTAACAGGAACGGGATTCGATTGGTTTGGGGCAGGTGTATGTGCATGTGTGTGTGTGTGTGTGTGAGTGTGTGTGTGTGTGAGTGTATCCAAAGCTTGTCGTTGCAAATAAGCCGTTGGGCGAAAAACCCAAATGACGCCGATAGGATTCGAATCCATCTCGCTTACTAAGAAGTACCTGGATCAACAGTTGCATGGTGAAAATCGTTTGACGGGTCTGTCATCAAGTTTAAGCCGATGATTCCTTGGGTCGAGGCTGACTCTGCCTCCAATGCAACGACTCGGGTCTGAGATGAACCGTGAGACAGCTTCATCTCATGTCGGAGAAGCGGATAGTGTTCAGGCCCTTAGGTTTCCGATCTCCCGAATCCACCGAAGACCGGACCAAAACATGGCCCTAATATGCAAACCAAGCTGTATCCTACGGGAGCACAGATAGTCAGTGGGCAAGCATGTGTCTTGCAGTAAACAAACAGACCGGACAACGCTGCTCTACTGTGAAGCCCGGTTGCTTCGGCCGGGCGGATCGAGCCAAGACCGACTTCAGGCCGTAGTGCCCAGCCGGAGCATGCCGATCCTCATCACGGAAGATGCCGGTACCTACTTCCGACCTGCCCGATTTCCGTCAGGTGATCTTTGAGGTTTATCTTAACCGAATTGCGGGAGTTCACAGAGATCCGAACCGACACACGACGTATTCGCAAGCTCTCTCGAGTTTACTGAAGCACGATCTCCCTATAGATTTCAAAGTCTCAGGGATGACGTGACCGGCTTTTTCGTCAAGAAAGCAATGAGAACGTGGTACACACATGCTGAGACAATCTGCCGCGTCACATAGGCGGTGATGGCATCTCGAGTAGGCTCGTTCTCGAATGTCTGGGTTTAATTGTCGAAGACTTGGCCGAGGAGACACCGCGTATGTCGTCTTTCTCGCAACGTGAAAAATGACGGAATATGCGTGCTTCGGGTTCATGGATGTTTCTTGGAGAGAACCAGACACAAGGGTCCCGTGATGGTAAAGTCATGGCGAGATGTGTCGAGTAGTCCCCAGCCACCTGCCACTGCTTGAATAGTCGGTGACGATGATGACAATATGATCCAGAGAAATTCGCTTGGAAACATAAACGCACCACGAAAAGCAAGGTTTCCAAGCTATTTCCGAGCTCGTGACGCAGGCGCTGGGCGCTGCAGCCGCTGTATGTCTGGGTCATCGTCGTGATCGAGGAATCGCCTTCTGTCGGTGAGATGGTATCGAACGAGGAACCACTCCTTACAGGGAGAAGCAATTTTCTGCGGGTGGAACTGCCGTGGGAAGGGTGAAGCAGATCGCAGTGCAGGATCTTGCAGGGTGATGCGCACTCTACCAGGGATGCTGCAGACACCTTGCCGCCCCATTTTGGTTGCCAGATGGTGTGTGGTGGATGTGTTGTGCCTCAGTGGCAAAGGTCGCTTGAATTCGAAATTTTAACTGGTGACAAACACCCAGGGTTCGTAAGGGGAAGAAATTTGATATTACTATGTCTCCCGTGTCGTTGGCGATGTGGGCTCGAATGCCTGAGAATGATTGCAAAATGTGATATATGACGAATCCTTCAGCAGACTGCCCCGCTCCCTTCTCGATACCCCCGCCGAGTTACCTCAAGAAAAGCAAGCATGCGCCGCTGGGACCGGTCACCGAGATCGTCGACGTGAATGCGGAGGGAGTGGATGCCATAGTGCCTTGGGCTTGGGACTCTGCCAGATCATCATTGACGAGTCCCCAGATTGACGATCGAGCCAGTCTCGTGCTGCTCAAGCAAAACAAGAGACCTCCTCGAACGGATTCAGCCGGCCGTGAATCAAGAAAGCGATTTGTGGGCTCTAGCCTGAGGAAAAAACAACAATCATGTCAAGATGATAGAATTCTATGATGACCATGTTTGCTTGTCGTGAACCCTTGTCGACGGGGCTAGTCGATCAACAGTACCCTCCCAGGACAGGAAAACTGTGCCACTCGGAAGCAGATTTGACGGCTTTCAATGCAAGGGAGGTTGGATCACGCCGGGGAACGGATCCGGACAGGTCCGGACAGGGTAGCCTCATACTGGCGGAAACAGTTGCCAGCGCGCCGGAGCCAGGCGATCGTACCATCGGAATCTGACAGGCCGGGGCCCGAGGCTCCTTTGCTTGGTGGTTGGTGTTGAGGAAAAGCAAACATGCGAGCACGCAGCTTCGAAATCGACACTGTGCCTCGACATTGGGGCCCCGGGTGGTGTTTGCTTGCAGCATGTTTGCTTCTTCCTGACTGCGGAGCGAGGCTTTTAAAGCCGCTTGATATTAGTTGATTTGTCTTCCTAATATCTCTTCTCATCCACTGACCTGTCACTTCTTCGTTTGCGTAAAGGAGAAGTGAGAAGAGATGGGAGCGAAAAAGGAAAAACATGGTGGCGATTACTTCTCGTCTGGCGAGAAGTAACTGTTTGTACCACTACATGGCCCGACGGCGGTCTCATGTAGCTGACGGGCTTGTTTGTGCCAATCCTGTTCCGGGTCATTCGGCGAGGTTTTCCGTCATCCTCAGGGTGAAGGTGAAACTGGCTGGGCCCGGATGGAGAGAATTCTGGCGAGGAGAGAAGAAACGATAACATGCAACCTGCAACATGGTTATCGGGGAAGACGATGACGGCAGGGAGACAGACGAGAAACGACGAAAGTGTGTGTCACTGAGGTTCATTCTCAGTTCTGGCGTCCCTTTCCCGTGCTTGGCTGCAGACGCCGGCAGTCGCTTGTTGTCACGTGGTGCTGCATCTTGCCCTCCTTCGCTGAAACGCCGGATGTCGAAGTTGCGATGATTAGACGGTATTGGACTCGGAAGGCGAGGATTAATGGTTTGGGGATTTGAAATGGTAACAGCCAAGGAAACTCAAGAGCTGAAGGAAGGAGGCACCTGGCTGGCTCTACCCGACATTCGTTTCCATGCTGGTCAACTGCCATTGCTCGACATGGTGACGCTGGAGGCCGCGATGTAGTCGTAGCGAAACGTCCAATCTATACTATCAAGACTAAATGTAGATGCTACTACCATCTTGCGGCATAAGCCCGTGAAGCAGGCAAAAACATCATTAATATGTTTGGCTAATGTCTGAATGTAAGATAGCTTCTTTGTTATCATGCCTGCAGTCCCTTGCAGGCCTTCATCGAATGCATTCATTTGAGCATCACTCGCTACTGTTATCCGTACCTCGTGCTTTTGGATCTGGTCATGAACTAGAGACGGTCGCTCTTGTGATCCCGTACGTCGGTGACCTAGAAATAGCCCAGCGCGCAATCTCAATTCACAGGGTGGCTTAGCTGAATACGGAAGCATGACTTTAAGGCTCCTACTGCGATTCTTTAGTTGTATTTACTAAATATGATACTCATATAATAAAAAGAGACAGAGAGAGCAGATGACTCGACTAAGAAGAAGCACTTACGTGAACTGTGTTGCCCACGTAAAGAGACCAGAGAAAGTATATACAAGAACATACGCGAAGCAACACCAGGAACCCTCATCGTGATGACCAGGGCGCCCCCGCCCCTGCAACGAGACCATCGGTCATGATCTTTGCTGGCATACTGTTCAATCGACCTTGTTGCCAATGACTTTGGAATTCGGCTGGTTCTTGTAGAGACGCGTGCGTGAACTTCTTGCTTGCCGGATGCTCCCCGTACCAGCCGTCGTTTGTCTCGAGGGCAAAGCCAAGGTCGTCGACGAGAGTCCGAGGGTCGCAACGGTCGGCGGGGATTCCGTCGTCGGGGAGGTTCGGCATGTTGATGAACCTCATCTTCAAGTAGTTTCTCGTCGCGGTGACAGTCACCTCGAAGTTGTGAACTTTACGACAGTTGCCTGGGGCGTCGGGTGCCTAGTTTGGCTCTTGTAGCCCTTCCTCCGGCAACAACTGGTTCGTGTCTGGGCAGACTTCTCCAAACAGTTGCCCAGCGGACATGTTCTCGCCTCATGGGATGATGAGGCGTATCCAATAATTCATATCCCGATCCTGCCAGACGGCAGCCGGGGGAAACTCGTCCCGCCGACAGTTCAACTCTGGCTTTTGCATCCATCCGCTGATCCCATTTGGTTTGATGATCTTCGTCGCATTTCTGGACAACTGGACGATCAGGTTCAGTTTGTCTTTCGTCGTGCAAGGAATGACTTCCATATCGTTCCTCGATACAACGGACGAGTAGCGGAGACATGCTTGAGGATACCGATTGCCATTGCACACTTTGACGATCGTCTGGCGCACAGGGATTGTCTTGGTCACCGTCTCCTTTTTTTTTATCGCGAAGTTGCCGCTTGGCAAAGTCGTTCTTGTTACGGTCGCAGTGGCCAGCCTTCTCGTCCGGCTTGTCGGACTCGCCTCGATCGCCGCGGTCGGTCTTCGTCGCGAGAGATTTGTCGAGCTTCACGTCGTAGTCTTTGCCTGGGAACTTGTAAGACCGACTTGCCTGCTTTGGCAATGCTCTTGGTGCAGACATTGGCCAGAGCTGGAGCAGCGACTCGTACCGCGAGACGGAATGGTCCAACCTACCGCGTAATCTCGGCGGTGCTACCAGAAGCAGGAAAAGAGGCAAAGAAGAACTGCTTGGAATGTCCTCTGCGCACCACCACCAAGTAATTACCAACGATAGGGATGAAGGTGGTCCTTCTTGTCGAAGTATGCCATCTCCACGAGGAGGGCTCGTAAAACCTTTTGACGAGTGACACGAGCTCGTTCCGGTCGTAAGTGAATTCTCCGCGCGGGTTCTCAAAGGCCCCGGTGCAACTCGCCATTACATAAAGTTTTGCGAGACGAGGTCGTGGAATTCAATGTTATCGGGTGGGTTCGTGGCATGAAAAGGAAACAAAATGTTGGTGTGAAAGCTCTAACCACCCGCAGTGCTCCTCCTCAATCTCCTAACTTCAATCCTCAACCTCTGGTCGGTGTTACTGGACATGTTGCCTCCGCGACTATTCAAACATCTATACGCTGAAATGCACTGGATCTCGATTTTCAGACAGAGGTATGCTGGCCATTTCGCTTGGCAAAGTGGGCATTAATCAACATTTACTCGATGCAAGAGACTCGACTTGAGACCAGTGAGACCTTCTTAGGACACGATCTGTCTTCGCATTCACGGGAATTCTATAGTTAAACCGAATAATCCAGTAAGGAGTTCTCTCTGTATCCAGATACTACATATTTGAGCTTTTATCATTAAGCACGTAAGCAAAGCAGCATTGTCTCTTTAGCTGATGACGCTCCTATCCTTTCTTCGTCAGCATAGCTTTGTACGCGGCGCATGCGTATACTCATAACTCATTTGATGTCCTACTCATGTCATGGTACCAACAAAATGTAGAGTGTATATATCGCAGGACACATCCCAACCATCTCAAGGCCGGCTAGCCAGCCGGATCGATCCGGACCAAGTACATATCATCTCCCGTATTAAACAGAAGTAAGTTAAGCCATTACACCATGCACCCCTCCCTTTTTTTTTATCCCACAAAACTCAAGAACGCACGCTCTCAATACCTTCCTCCCATCCTCTCTAGATCTGCCTCTGCTAACACGGGGCTATTCACTCTCCCGCCTCCCCTCTGAACGGAGCTCGACCCGATCCCCGTTCCGCCAGCACCGACGCTCCAGCTTCCCCAGCTGTCTCGGTCTCTGGACTCCCTCGCATAGCTCTCGGTCAGCTCGCAGAAGTCGCTGGAGTCTTTGCCCAAGACGACAACACCCCTTGCTGGGTTTCGCGGCGGCACGAATCCATTGGCCAGTGCCATGCTCACATTGTGTCCGCTGTCCGTTGAATATTGTCGTAAGAGCGCGCCCGGGCTGACGGGACTCACTGACGGCGGCGGCGGCGGCGGCGGCGGTAGTGCGCGGTTGGGTGGTGGGCCCGGGCAGACCAGATCTGGTGCGCGAAGCGGCTTCCCGTGCGGACGAGGCGGCCGTGATGGCGACGGAGGAGCGGGGTACATGTATGGGAAGCTGCTCGACGCGTTGGAGACGGTCGTCGCCGTGCGGCTGGTAGTCGCGAGGCTGCTCCGGCTGGTAGTCGCGAGGCTGCTCAGGCTCGCAGTCCTGAGCTCTTTCCCCTGGAATATTGTCGACGGCGGGCTGAACGGGGACCTGGGTAGACGGTTTTGTCTCGCCGAGAAGCTGCTGTCTCTCTTGGCCAGGTACCGAGAGCGCGGGAGGTTGATGGTGCTGGGTGCGAGGCTGCTGGCCGGTGTTGCCGGAGCTGAGCCGCCGGCCTCTGAAGCCGTCGGGGCGGGCGGCGTGGGAAGCAGCTTGCGCTCTCTCAGGGGAGGCGGCGGCGTCGTCTTGGTCGAGCTTGGTCTTTTCTCCTGCATCGGAGCCGCGGGCGGAGTGAATGGAGCGAAGGGCGTCGGTGAGCACGCCTCCGGAAGAGTGTGATGCTTGATCTCGCTCCTGATGCTCTTGAGGCTCTGGGTGTAGCCTCGACGAGAACGCCGCCGGTAAACGCATATCGCGACTGCCACGACGGCGATCAACGTGAAGGCGCCGCATATTCCGATCGCGATCCTCGGCCCAACAGGGAGGACGCTTTTCGTCTGTTCACCCGAGTCTTTCAGAGTCGTTGCGGTCGAGGTCCCGGAAGCCAATCGGCTCGACTGCGTTGCGGAACCTGCGGCCGTCGGAAACATCGAGGGGGGCATTGGAGCTGAAGTGGGCGCAGTTGGTCGCGGCCTGCTGTCACTAATGAGAAAGCCAGGCTTCTGGCAATCTTTCGGGGTTGCGGTTACTGGGCAGAGGTGTCCTAATGAAGGGGGCCCCGGATCTTGGATCCCGCTGCTGTTCCAGAAACGATGAGCTCTGGCTTGCTTAAGCTTCGATGAGGGAGAACTCACTTTTGGCACACGTTGATGACCCAGTTGACACCGGCTATCAGGGTATCAGATCGGAGTTCAACGCCGTACTTGGTGTAGAAATCTACTCACGATCTTGTCCCATTTCAGACTTGACGCCGCATGACGAGGAGTTGCAGCAATAAAGGTTCCATAAGAGCTCTCTCGCCCCATCATCCTTGGACAGGATCCCGCAAACCTCCGACAGCTTTGAGTCGTCATAGCCCTGTACCACACTCTCGAAAAACCGTACCCGGCATTCTTCGATACAGTTTGGCGGATCTGGAACATTGGATGCGATCCTCGACCATGCCTTCCCCATCTCCAGCGGGCTGCAACCATCCCCCTCCATGCCCGTCAGTGGCAAGCTGAACCGATTCGGATGGCTTCAAGAGCGGGTATACTTGAAGGCTGGGGCCTTATCCTCGGGTGAGTGTCACAATGGGGCGATATGGTGAGCTGAGTCGGTGTGTAGACGGCGTTCTCGTAAAACGGGCGACTCGGTCTGGATGTCGAGTGCGGTGACCCTGGCGGCACCGGGCAAAAACTCGGAACCACCGTAAGCCACTGAGGTTCGAGAGTTTCTGGGGTGAGACCCTCGTGGGCAGCCAAGAAACGATTTTGAGCTGCGGCCTTGTTGCTATATACTGATGCCATACATGAGTTGAATGCGGCCCACGCAGGATGCTCAGCGACATCGAAACGCGGGCAAAGGAACGAACAATGGCTCAGCCAGCCGGGCGGGAACAAGACGGCTACACCGCACTGTACCTGCCTGTTGCCGTTCGAAAGGACCTCGTATGGTATTTTAGTCACACAACCCGCAGAGGGTTGGGAAAAAGGGGCTGCATGCACCCGACTGGCCGTGAGGTGCATGCATGAGAGAGGGCTCCTTGGCTCAAACGGACGTTGACGTAGGAAAACTTGGAAAAAGCACATCTGAGTACCATGCCGATGCCCGCTGGCTTGCAACGAAACCTCAGTTGCGCCGTCTGGACCTTGGGGATTCGAGCCTCGGCGACGGGGGTTTCGATGTCATTGATTTACAAGCTGAAAAAAAGCCTTTTTTTTTTCCTTCTCAATTCCCCTGGGGACATTTCGTCGGTAGTCGCCCTCGAATGCAATCCGATTGGAGCAACCGTTCCTCACCTCATTTCAAGAGTGATCTGATACTAGTTCCGTAGAATCTGCGATTGGACCTGCGCTCGCAGTGCTCCTGTGTCACGAAACGGCCTTACTTCGCACGAACTCAACAGGAAGCACTGCGGGATTCACAACGTCGAGGTCCGCCCATTCGGGGACTCCCTCAACGGAACGCTTCTCTTCCGAAAGACATTCGGACGGGGTCTGAGAGAGGGGGGGAAATTGACAGAGAGAACGACCAGTTAACGTTGCTCACTAAGCTTATATGGGATTGCCTCATCGCATGGGCGAATCCAGTCGAGGTGCCACGAGGGAGGCGGGATGAAGAAACACAGGCCATCGTATCACACTATTGGAACCAATGGATGTCGGAGCTACGCGAACGACCACAGACGTCGTGAGACGCCCACGAGACCACTTCAATATTGAACTTGGCGTGGTAGCACCGGTATACCCACATTGGGGCTTGTTCAGGCTGAATGGCGCTGTCGAGACCGGGTTCGCAGGAGAGATGTCTTTCGATAAGACCGTTTGGACTTTCGGGGGGTTACGGTAAAAGGGAATTACGCAGGAGGCGTGTTTGCAACGGCACCATCAAGTCATTAATGAGGACGTCCTGGGAACATGACAAGATATACCATAAAGCGGGCTTTAACACAAGAGACGCCCCAAGTTTGAAATACTCAGCATAAAGAACAGTTCAGATCCGCCGCCATACGGACAAGTCTTGAACAATCGGTGAAAGTCGGCAATTGCCCGGGTCCGGACGGCCTAGCATGCTCGTACCCGTGATCTGCTGGCTCGCGCTGACTGCATTCCCACGGCGCAAACTATCCTTTTGGGAATGAAGTCCGGCAACAGGCAACACGATGACCTAGCCTAAGCAGTATATGAACTGTGGAAGACCACAAGATATAAAAAAAGAGTCCTGAGATCTCACCACTAACATCGGAAAGATCGACTTCCGCGACTATCTAGTCACCCATGGGAAGCTGAGTTTGGGACATCGTGGCCTGCGATGAGACATGCAGAAAACGCGCCCACCAAACAAACGGTGGTGGTAGGGCCGTGCAACTCACGTGGTAAATATTCCGCAAATGCGTACCTAGACCCTTGATATCAGTGTTGCCAAGCCGTCGACAAATTGTTCTTCACTGGAGTGGCGTGCAATGGGCTGAGGATCGACGACCAGTGGCTGCGGGGATCTGTCCCGTTCAGGTCAATCGGTTCGGACAACCTGCGAATATCGGAATGCTCTTCAAGGGCATTGGACGAACCACCCGTATGCCCCCCTGCCTTTCCCTATTCGGGAAGAACATCTAGACCAGACCAGCTGAAGGCCTCGTGGCCTTATAGTGATGTTGTTCGTTCGCGATGCTTGTACTGAGAGGGACCCTGCCATCCCATGTTGGGCGCTTATGCAGGGGGGAGATATGCCAATTGCTTGTCGCAAGGGCATTTCTGAACCTCATCCCATGTATCGAATCCCGGCGGCATAGCAGATAGCCACAGCGGAAGGGCTGTCAATGGTGTGATTTTATTCCAAGTGGAAGCGGAACGAAGCTTCGCTGCAAGCGAAGGCTCAGCTAGCTGAAAATCTCATGCAAACCGAGTTACGGGCACTGTGATATTGCCAGGGTTTGCGGTCGTTCCCTCGGGGGGTTCAGCTGGTCTACAAGTACTTGAAGTCGCAATGCAGACGATTTCATGGGGGACTATAAAGCCCACGTGGAGATTTGCCGTCATCCGAATGCACTAAGCCGCGGCGGAAGCGGCGAATGCGAGGTCGACGAACGAAGTGTTTCTGGGACGTCAACTTGAGAACAGGATTTGAGTTATGACTGACCAGACCGTGCTTCGATTCGGTTTGACCGCGGTGGATTCCGGCCGTGAGGTCTGGTGTTGAAAGTGGATTGTGTGTGGTGTGTCGAGACCTCGGGATGCTGCATCGATATATTCCAGAAAGGGTTGGTGACAGCCCGCCCGAGCCTGGGCGTGTGGCTGTACGATTTGTTGCCCAGGAGACACGACTTTTCTGCAGAATAGAACCACGAAACCGCGGAACAGGACTGTAAACGGGACTGTCAAAGGATGAGTGAGTATCGTCTGTTCATCCAGGAGGGGGGCTCTTGGGTACGGCGCTGAGGAATTATAGGCCATCAACTCACTTGAAGGTTATGGGAGGCAGAAAGTCCGAAACAGGCGTCAGCAGTTATATTCCCAGTTTCGTTGTCGGAAAGGGTTCTACGGCAAAATAGTACCGAGTTCGAGCTGATAATGCCAATTGAACGTCCAAGGATTGAAACTGGAACCTCTGAGGTAAGCAGGTCCCGGTGTCTTATCCGCTAAGAAGAGCGACCCCCGGCCCGCCCGGGGAGGTAATCTGAAGAAGTCCCCGCTTTTGCACCCGGGGTAGCCCCACCAATAGTGTGTCATCGCCCCCCTTGCGGATTGAAGCTTCCGGGCCCGGCGAGCCTCGGTCCAGGCTGAGGCAGGAGGAGCTCCATCCTCGGTCGGCCTCCCGTCCCCGCCCCCCTCAATTCATCCAACGTCAATCATTTCATAGCAACTTTGATGCCCGGCTTCTTCTCTAATCAGTCCTCCGGGTTCTTCATTCCATTGCGACACTGTCCAAATCAGCATCATGGCCGACAAGGCGGAACAAAGACTCCAGGCTCTGGGCAAACAGCTCGACGGCCCCGGCCCCGGCCCCGGCCCCATCACCAAGGTCGCCGGTCCGTCCGCTGCTGCCCGGGCCCAGGGCAAGGTCGTCATCATCACCGGTCAGTTTTTGACATTCACACGATGGTCGTGCCAGTGCGGGCTTCGTCGATGATATTCGAGAACACGCGCGCGGGCGCGCGCGGGGACTGACTATTTCGCCAAGGCGCAAACTCCCTCAAGGGCATCGGCCGAGCGTCCGCCCATCAATTCGCCGAGAACGAGGCGCGCGCCATCTACATTTGCGACTTTGACGACGCGAACCTCGAGTCCCACAAGCGCGAGATCAACAGTCTCTACCCCAACGTCGAGGTCCACACCCGCAAGATGGACGCCGCCGACGAGAGCGCCGTCGAGGAGGTCGTCTCACACGCGGTGACGACGTACGGCAGGCTCGACGTCTTCTTCGCGAACGCCGGCATAACCGGCCCGCACAAACTCTTCACCGACATCAGTGCAGACGACTTTATGCAGAACATGCGTGTGAATACTCTCAGGTGAGAGAGAGAGAGAGAGGGAGAGAGGGAGAGAAAGCATCCCGAGGCCCTTCCGTGTGGCCCCCCCTCCCCCTCCCCCCTTTTCCAATCCTCTTCACCCCCCGCTGAAAACTGACTCGCTCGCGATCAGCGTCTTCCTCGCCGCGAAGCACGCAGCGCCCGCCATGCAGAAAACCTCCATTGAGAAGAAGTCTTCGAGCGGCAGCCTCATCTTCACCGCCTCCGTCGCCGGCATCCGCTCCAACGCCGGCACGACCCCCTACTCCGCCGCCAAGGCCGCCGTGATTTCCCTCGCGAAGACCACCGCCTACCAGCTCGCCGGCACCAACGTTCGCGCCAACGCCATCTGTCCCGGCCTCATCGACACGGGTATGACGGCTCCCGTGTTCGAGACGGCGCGGTCGAGAGGCACGGAGGGCAGGATCGGTCAGATCAACCCCATGAAGCGCGGCGGACACGCGGATGAGATCGCGCGTGTGGCCTTGTTCTTGGGGAGCGACGAGAGCAGCTACGTCAACGGCCAGGCGTGGGCGGTCGACGGCGGCCTGAGTGCAGGGCACCCGTACGTTGTCGGAAAGCTGGCCTAGACGGCGAGAACCGGGGCTATTCTACGGAGCCGAATCGTCCTGATGGCTTGACTATATGCTTATGCGGAAGACAGGCACATGTTTGAATACATCATTTCTGCGGAAGACGACAAAGTTTGAAGGACTTTGTGTGCCTGCGTGGACCTGATCATGAGTTTCCTCTTGGAGCCGCGAGGAAGGGAGGCCGCCGCGGGATCCTGGACTGGTGGATGTTGACAGGCCCCGGAATTGTGAATGCGGACGGTCCGTCCCTCGGTCAAGCATATGAAAACAGCTCGTGGAAGAGGATGACTAGCACGTCACTGGACCTGGCGGATAGGGGGGGGGGTTAGGATGGAGCTGCACCAACCCCCTCGATAATCGGGGACCGCTATAGTAGATCGTCAACAAGCTTGAACGTCTTCGGACGCCATTACCACTTTCCGTCCTGGACTATATCCTCCGACGTCTCTTTAGTGGGTAAGATAGTAACCATATCAGCTATATTCCCCCGGTGTTGATACCCGCCTTCTCCATAGAGGACCACCGATTACATTTCACTTCTGCCACATTCGCTCAGGACGCGTCGCCACTTCAACCTCAATCCCACGTTTACAAGGATCGGCTTGGGGGGGGGGGGGAGAACATTCAAGCATATCTTGCCCTTGCCGCCGCTAACGGGCTCTTATCGAAACTCCACAAACAGAACTGCCGTCCGCGGCGCCGACCCTCTACCCTTGGAGATGAAACTCGGTCGAATTGGATATGCTAGCACGTCAAAACCCGTCCTTGGCCAGGAAACAGCTCTTGGCAAAGAGGAAACAGCTCTTGGCAAAATGTGATGTCGTTACGCAGTCCGCGTGATGCGCACGAATCCCCACTGGCCGGTTCCATTGTCCTCCTTCGTCTTCGTCCGGCTAGCCACCTGCCGCCGCAGGTTGTAGTTCGCCCCTTCTTTTCTTGTGTATCCGCAATGTTTTTTCTTGGTCTCGGCCGGGCCGCGTTTAACCGCGCCACCCGCCCACATCCCCGATGCACACTGCGCTGCTAAATCCCCCGGTGCCCCACCACCCCCTTCTCCGCCGGCCGCTCTCTCACAACCCCTAACCCTGGCGCTCCCGTGTGTGAATGACAACGCGCCCTTTACGCTACGGCGCGGGTTAGATTAGACAAAAGGCAACGTAAGTCGAATAGGTTTCGCTGTCATTGGATATCAAACGTTTCCTCCCCTCTCCGAACAAGATTGATCCCCGACCCCGGGCCCTGCTTCCGCCACCCCGGCAAGGATTCCCCCCCGCACCCTTGTTAGTTCTTTTTTGGAGCAAGCAGGAGGCGGCTACTCTTCCGCGGCTAAAGCAGACCTCCCTCGTCGAGTTGTGCGCCGGCGAAAACGTCTTTGAGGGAAGGTGACGACGATGTTCCCTCGATGCGCCTGCGGATATGTGGAGACGAGGAGAGAGAGAGGGGGAAGAAGGGGAGGGGGTTGTTCTCTACTCGTTGCGGAACGTCGTTGCTTTCGCTAGAGATGTTCTGGTGCGAGCGGCGGCGGACTGAGCACGGCATAGCATTGCCAAGACGACAATCATCAAGGACTTGGGGCCAGGAGTCTGGCAGAAGAAGATTTCAAACTATGAGGAAACAGATGATGGATCGCGAAGATGCCAAGAAGAAGAGTGGTATAAGAAGAGCAAATGTTCCTCCCGTAGACAGCTCGAATCTTTCCTTTTTCACCAGGCTCTTCATCTCCTTCAGTCCTTGGGCTCTCCCTCACTCATCACACAACCGCCTGCTTGCTCCTCCGTCGTAATTGCCTCCACACAAAATGGCTCTTCGCACCGCTCTCACGGCGGCCTTGGCCGTCTCTCCCTTCCTCGGCACCGTCGCCGCCCACGGGACCCACACCACGGAGGAGATCGTTGCCGAGCTGGCCCTCCGTTCCGCCGTGAGCACCCACGGCAAGCGTGCCCTCGACGCCTGCTCCAGCTCTCCGACCGCCATGGCCCTCAAGCAGCGTGCTCTCGACCGCCGCTCCGCCACGGCCCAGCGTCTCCGCGCCGAGCGAGGCCTCGACGGCCAGAAGATGCGCAAGCGCGGCCAGGCCGAGCTCGACAAGTGGGCCGCCGTCGACCACGCCTCGAATGCCGGCTACACCCTCGAAACGCCCCTCGACGAGATCTTCGGCTCCAACGCCACCTGCACGCTCGTCCCCGAGGTCACCATTGGTCCGTACTACGTCGAGGGCGAGCTCATCCGCACCGACATCACCGACGGCCAGGTTGGTGTCCCCGTCCACTTGGACATCCAACTCATCGACATCGCGACCTGCGGCGCCGTGCCCGAGCAGCTCATCGACATCTGGCACTGCAACGCCACAGGTGTGTACTCGGGCGTCTCCGCGGAGGGCCAGGGCGGTCTGAACACCACCCACGGCCGTGGTGTCCAGCAGAGTGACGCCGACGGAGTCGTGCAGTTCGACACCATCTTCCCCGGCCACTACGTTGGTCGCGCCACCCACATCCACATGATGACGACCGACGGCGCCGAGATCCTCCCCAACGGCACCTTCGAGGGCGGCACCGCTCGCAACATTGGCCAGATCTTCTTCGACCAGAGCCTCATCAACGAGGTCGAGCTCTTGGCTCCCTACACGACCAACTTGCAGCCGCTCACCACTAACATCCAAGACGAGGAAGCCGCCGAAGAATCCACCGCCGAGTACGACCCCTTCCTGAAATACGTCAAGCTTGGTGACGACCTCAAAGACGGCCTTCTGATGTGGATCACCATCGGCATCAACACGACGGCGGACCACAGCGACCAGGTCAGCGCCGCTGCTCACTACCACGAGGGAGGTGGCGTCGACATTTGAAACGGCGGCGGAGGCGGTCCTGGAGGTCCTGGTGGCCCTGGAGGACCCCCTCAAGGCTTCTCGTCCACCGCGACCGCAGCTCGCTCCTGCGCCTTCTAAGACGGATTTCGAGGACGACACACGGCAAGGAGCTCGAACAGTATCGTTGAGGGGTCCAAAAAGTAAAAAAAGTCGGAGGGTTTCGTGGTTTAGTTTGTGTAGCAAAGCATTGATATCCCGCAATACCAGACCTGCAGTTTCGTTATCCCTGTTTTACACTCGTGTTAGCTGTAACAGCCACGTTGACTCACCGACTACCGAGGGACTTGTACCGTGCACACATTGAGGTAGAAGAGGAAATCATTGGTCTTCTTCCGCACGCAGGCACGCAGTCGAGCTGAATGCCGGAGCCCGATCACGTGAAGATGAAAGTTATGAGCCCGTAATGGCGTATTCATTATTTGAGTAGCGTGCGACGAGATGAGAGAGTTGTGGACATGTTCACCAGCAACTTGTCGTGAGAGTTGCACGAGTCAAGTTGGTTTACTTGGCCACGAGCAGGGGCCATCGATCGCACTTGCGACTTGCGCGTACTCGCGACTCGTTCAGCAACCTCAGCTGCAATGATATCATTTCATTGCAATATAGTAAACTAATAGCCTTCCGAACCCTCCATCTCGGTCACCTGCCCGTTCTCCTTTCCCCTCCTAACCAGGAAAGTCGCTCTACACTGTTCTTTTGAACTGGTCAAGATCTCCCGTTTCCGCTACTGTAACAAAATACTCAATCTGAAAGTGAAGCAACAGAGACGATTCCATTTTACAGCTGCAGGGAGGAGCACAGCCCCAAAGACCATGCAACCAGGAGACCGAATTTGGTTGAGCCAGAATTATGCGGAAGAGAAGGAAATCATGTTACTTTGGTATAAGAGCCAACCCTCCATTCCGTGGTATTGCGCGCAAGTCGACGAACAGAGGGCCACCCAAACAACAACAAAAAGACAGGGGGCAAAAAAAAAAAAAAGGGGGGGGGGGGGCGAGTGGGAAGAAGCTACTTTTGCCGCGCCGAATGAAGACCGGACAAGTGCACACACACACATACACACACAACAAAATATTTTTGGGTACTATTAGTGGGAAAAGAAAAAGGTTGAGAGGAGGGTATAGTAGAAAAACCCGCAGTTGCCCGAACCTCGCTTCTTTTATTTTTCCCTTTCGCGAGGGAATGAAAAGCACAAAAGAAATCCGTAGGGCGTGATCCGAGAATTTGTCGAGGAAAACTGAGTGATAGAAGTACAGCAAGTAGCGGCATCGATTTCACTTAGAAGAAACTGGGCCTCAAAAGAACGCGGTACTCGACGTAGTCTTCGCCGTCAATGTTGATGATGGTTCCGTGGGACACGAGTTTGCCCACGAAAGGACCGTTCATCTTGCGCTCGTACCTGATCCCGCCAAAGAACTTGCTCCAATCGCCTCCGGCACTGTTGCGTTGCTCTTCTTGACTGGCCCAGACCTTATTCAGGCGCTGCATTTCGTCGCGTTCGTGGAACATGCTGCTCATACGGCCGTTGCCGTTGGGAATGGGCATATTTGGCATCGCCTGGGGAGCGGCCTGGGGCGCCGCGAGGACAGGTTGTGACTGGGCCTGCGCTTGAGCGGCTGCGGCGGCAGCTTCACGGTCAGCAGCAAACCGCTCGGTGCGCATTTGCGCCGCCTCCATACGGGCGATCTCGCGGCGGGCACTGGCGTCCATCTTCTGTTGAGCAACGGGTGTGCGTGATGACTGCCTGATTTCGAGGTCGGGAAGAGCGTGGCGAATGCCTCCGGGCCCGGACCTGCGGCTCTGGCGCAGCTCCTGGGGTACTTCGGACCTCGTATCCAGCGCCTCCGGGTCCTCTTCGACTTGGGGCACGATCTGTGCCGTGTGCGTTTGCGACATGTTCGGCTTGAAACCTTGGGCAACGCGTTGTTGGGCCTCGTATACGGCCTGGGTCTCGTTTGGGACACGCTGCTCCGGCGTCTCGCCCTGATCCAGTTGCCATTGGCGGATGCGACAGTACTCCTTGACCTCGGCGCGAGACAGGTTCTTGAGATGCGGCTCGAGCTCGACTTCCTCCCAGTGAATCCACAAAGCGCCCGCTCCGACGGGGAAGTTGCCGTCAACGAAGCGCTTGTCGCGGGTTTCGCGAGCAACCTTGACACGAAACATATCGTTCTGGCCGAGGATGCCGTAAACGGCGTGACGGTTCACCGGCTCCGGTTCGCTAGAACCCTTCCAGTATCCTACTATGATACGGGTAGGTCTAGTCCCCAGCATCGGGTCGAACTGAGGTGTTGGCGCGATTTCCCGGGTTGGTTGGGACTGGAAAGGTCCTCCGCTAATGGTGCCGATGCCACTACCAGTACGGCGACGTTTGGAGTCCGGACGAGATGGCATGGAGGCGTGGTCAGGAATCTCGGCGCCGTAGGCTATGGCGGGCGCAACGACGTTCTCCGGGGGAGGGTTCTCCTCAACGCGACGGACGGCCTCCTTTGCGGCGTCTTTCTCCGCCGCCTCCCTCGCGGCGTCGTTGTCCTCGATGACATCCGTTCGGAGTTTGACATACTCCTTCACCTGGTGATGATCCATACCAACCAGGTGATCTGCGAACACAACACGCTCGAATGTGACCCAGCTACCACCTGGTCCGGGAGGAAGAGGAAATTCGATGTTGGAGATCTGCTCGCCGTTTCGCGTGTTCTGCTGGATACGGGTACGCAGACGGTCACGAACGTCGATGAAGCCGATGACGGCGTGCTTGCCCTTCGGATCGGGGACGGGGGAGTCTCGCCAGTATCCGAGAATGACACCCTTGACACCACCGATTCCATGCCTACGGGGTTTGGCCGCTCGCGGAGTGCCCTCCTTCTCCGACACGAGACTGTTCTCCATCTTATCTTCACTGAGGTCGTTGAAGACGGAGGCACGCTTGCGCTTAGGGTAGTGCGAGACAACGGGCTCATCCTCAACATCAGCCACGCTCGCGTCTTCTTGATCCGACACAACACGAAGTGGTGATGACTTTGGGGCTCCATTACGGTTGCCAACAACGATCTCGTCCTCGAGGGCGCGGTCGGCACTCCCTGAGACGGGACTCATGTTCTCAGGAGGGGGTGTAAGATCATCCTCGTTGGCTGTGTCATCATCCTCCGGAACGGGTGGCTTAACGCCATTTGTGCTAGGCCTAACATTGTTAGTTTGTGACATCAAGGTGAGCAAAGCATGTGACAAGATAGGCTGTTGACTCTGCGGACAAGCCTCAACGCAAACGCACTAGCGATTTATAACACTTGAGACAGAACAGTCCAGGCAGCTCGCCGGATATGCTCCTAGAGTGGCTGGTGGCTGGCATCTGCGGTTTCTTTCTCTGATTCCGTGCCTCGACTTTGTGACCCTGAGCCCACTCGAGGACTCACCAATAATAGATTAGGGCGGCGAGAACGAGGAAAGTATAACGGCAAGAAGTGTGACAAATCGCAGGCGACGAGGATCCTCAGTCCCAAGTCATCGAGTGCGGTCGGTGGCGACTGACCTCGGTTCTTTATTCTCAAAGCCCTTGAGCCGGAACATCATCGTGCAGGTGCGTTGTGGTGGGAACAACGAGAGGAAAAGGAGAAACTGATAGACTATTGCGTTGATGACGAGAACTGAAGTGAAGGACAACAGAGGAGAATGAGTCGGGTGTCGAGGGCAAGAGTTGGCTTGGATGACAGGTTGGTTGAGTCAAGGGAGACACGATGCTGCGGGAAGCCGATAACCTCGGCACTAGCACCCTCATGTATCGGCCGAAACTCGAAGGAAGGAGGGAGAGACGATACTAGGGCAGGAGGGAAAGGGAGGGATGAATGCCATCGTTGGTGTTGTTGTTGTTGTTGTTGTCGCCAAACCCAAGGGCAGACAGCAGGCGAGATAAACGAGACTGGTGTATGACTTCACCACTGGTCATAGCGTGCAATTGACAAGAGGCAGAGGGAGGAAGAGACAGGACAAGAAGAATCCACTTGCCAACCAAACAAGAGCGGGGACGAGGTAAGAAAACTTGAGGAAAAGAGCGGGTAACTTACTCAGTTGTGGGAGTTTCAATGACTGGAGTCTCTTGTTGCGGCTCCGATGGCGCGACCGATGGTTGCTTCGTCTCGACCTCGTTCGTCTCCATGGCGGTCGGCGCCGGAGACTCGTTGCGGTCGGGCGAAGGCGGCATGAGTTCAGCCAGGGTGAATGACGGGGTGCGGCGACGGTGCGGCCGCGATCACTATGTAGAAAGTCGAAGTTGGCGTGACGAAAAAGAATAGAGGTTGCGGTTAAGCCCGACTTTGACGAAGAACAAGTGTAGTTGTCGTGGGTTAGAATCGATGTGAGGGCGTCTTTGAATGAACCCAGGAAGTGTGAGGCGAAGTGTGGTGTGTGATGCGGGTTGGTTGGATCCTCTAGGTATGGTTAAGTTTGGCGAAGTTACCTTTGGGGGAGGGAATGGTCGGAACCTTGGGGGGGGAACGCGGTTCGTGTTTGAGGTCGAGTGAATTTGACCAGAGAGAGTGGGGTTGTTGTCTTTATTTTTTGGCACAGTTGGCGTTGAGTATTCTACGCGAACACACGAGGAGGAGATGAGGTAAGAGAGATAGAGTAGAGAGAGAGCGCCGACATGAGGGGGGGGCTTGTGTTGTCAGTTCAGGGTTTTCCCACTCCGTTTGCCGTTACGTTATGTCCTGATCTAGAGCCAAGCCAAGCCCAGCCCAAACCGACGTACTGAGCGAGTCCCAGTTTTTTTCCTTTTTTTTCTTTTGCTTGGAGCGACAATCAGGGAAAAGGTGCAAGTAGTGTCGACGGTAAGGTACTTGACAGCTTATGTCGCAAAGCACGGACGCTGCTGCTGCCGCCACCGTAGACAATGGCGCGGCCTCGAGAGAGCTTCCAGGCGAGAGTTTAGACAAGATGAGGCCCTCTTCAGCGGAGGTAACTGCCGTGTTTTGCGGACAGAATAGCGGATTGGCTGCGAACAGAATGAAGTTCGGGAAGATTGACCAAGTGTGAAGTGTGATAGTTGTGTGTATGTGTGTGTGTTTATGTGTGTGTGTGTGTGTGCAGATGGTAAAGTGCAGGGAGGGCACTGTGGTCGAGATGGAGACTCTAGGTTCTCTAAGGTAAGGTACTGCGGGAGGGGGTCGATTGCCTTGGTTGGTGCTCGTGGTTAGAATGGAACGTGCTTGAGCTCGAGGTGTTGGCACCCCGAGTGTTGTACGCCGAGTAGTACGTGTTGTTGAAGAAATTGGGCAAGTCAACGTAAGTAATAGAGACACGGAGGGAAGCAGGAGGCCAATGGGGACAGATACAAAGGGAGAAGTGACGCGATGGGGGAAGCCTGGATAGTTTAGTTTACGGAGCAAATGAAGAGGAAGGTAGGTGGGTGCTCCGTGTGCTAAGCTAAGGTGAGAGAGGAAAATGGAAGGCAAGAAAGTAAGGGTGAGAGACAGGTTTTAGTTTCTGAGGGGGAGACCAACCAGAGTTGCCATTGAGCGATGCATTTTCGGGGGTAGTTCCAGTTTAGTGAGTAAAGGTAGTAGTACATCATGCTTGTCACAAGTTGAGAAGTACTTTTGTACCGGGCCAAGTTCTCACGAGGGAGGCCACGGGCTCGGATAAGACATCCTCCTATAGTCATCAATCACTTCCATTTGCTCATAACACATGAGTTACCTTATACATTAGGGCCTTGCCAGCTGGAAAGCTACGCCTCATCTGTTCTGGTCTGTGAATCAGTCAGATCAGATGACTCTCGAGACTCATACAGTTTGTGAAGATTGATTCTCTCTCCATCTACTTCATCAACTGCCTGCACCTTGTACGACCCATTTCAAAACCCAATAATTCCCAGGCACAGTTGCGACGTGCTGCTCTCTACTGGCTCGCTCGGGTTCCCAGGTGGGAGCCAGGGCCATTCGCTGGTCAGGGGGGTACAGAGCAGATAAACGCCCTGGTGTAATCGGCAGTTAGGCAATTGGATGGGCGAAGATAAAATATGTTCAGGCCAAGTAAGTAACTACCTTGAGTGCCAACGTTGTGTAAGGCAATCAATCAATGAAACAAGAGGTACGACTGTCGCAGGTACATCCAGTGTTTTGATTACGTCTGTTCTCCCCCCACCTTTTCTCCTGTCCATTCGCTGGGCTTGGTTGCAGCCTACGACCAAAAGTCCCAACTCAAAATTCACTGGCGTTGTCATTGTGAGGTGAAGATGATAAAAACAAGGTTGGGTCTTCCCAAACTGCAGTACATAACTCAAGGTAGCCTTTTCTACTCTATATCCAGAGTGTTCCGTACCCCTTTCCGGTTCCCACCCTATGGTATCTGTGAGTGAGAGCGCATCTCATCGCTCTGGGCCGTCAGCTTCATTAGTTACCTTGGCTAGGTGTAATCGGTATCTCTGACATGTACATGCGTATCAGCATCCTGACTAAAATGTACATTATTTGGTGTCATTACCTTACTGCAACAGGGCCTGGGCTAGCACAACCCAAGACAACCCAGACACCAGCCAACAAACGCATTTCTTGCCATGTCGGCCCACCCCTGTTTGCGCATTTCTTCTTACCTCACTTGCTCGCTCGTCAAACTGGGACGCGAAGCTGCTTGACAGGAGCAATAGAAGTAGCAATAGCAATCAGTTTCTCTTGCAACACACAACAGCGCGCTTCAGCCGACGGCAACTATGCCCGGCTCGACAAGCAGTCGACGCAAATCCAGCTGTTCGCTCCAATAGCAGCACGCTACCTTACTTTTCCAAACACCTCAGTCCTCAACAACTCATTCGCGTCTACTGTGTAATTGACTGGCTGAATCCGACTGCTTCGTTTCGCATCCCTTTTCGGGTTACGCCAAATCTCGGCTTGAACAGCCAACCCCAAAAAGAGGGGGGGGGGGACGGGAAAAGAAATGAAGAAAAAAAATTGGTACTACTTCGGCTCCCATTTTCGTCCCTCCCCCACCTACTCTTATCACCAATGGGTCTGGTGACTCTGGTCGGCCATAGGTGGTCATTAGAGGATGGGACTTTGGGATCACGATTACGAGTCCACCGGGAGGAATCTCTGGCACTGGTCTCATGTCCAGGTTGTGCTAATAATAATTCACTTCAGCGGTGGATCTCCGCGTTCGAATTGTGTAATGCATCAGCGCATCTCTCATCGCATCATCCGCCCGGGGGCCCCCGTTTGTCTTGCCTCTTGCCTCGGTCAGGGGCGCCGGCTCTTATTAACTCACCGTAGCATTGCTAACAAGCATGTATGTCATGCCAACTTCTTTGTCGCCGTAAATCACAGCAGCGCCCGGGCAACAGCGACCTGTCTGTTGATAGATCCCAAGAGAAACCTCCAAACGCATCCAAAACGAAGGAAGAAAAAAAGGGGGGGAGGCCGGCGTCTGTCGCCTTCCTCTTAAACACAGGCGGATCTGCAATCCCTCAACTCGAAACGCCTATCAGGGAACTCACCCCCGAAACTGGGGAACATAGATCATAATTGACGACTCTCCTCGACTGCGCGCTCATTTACGGCGTGGATTGCTTTGTGCGATGATAAATAACCATGGTAAGTCGCCAGCGTTAAAACCGAAGGTTGCAACCCGCCTTCGCGGCCAAGTAAACACCCCACCAGAAGAAGTCTTTTTGCCGGCCGCATCAATCGAACCTGCATGGTCAAATCGTCCCCGCCGCTCCACCAACTGCGGGCCTTGCCAAAGCCCCTCCCTACATATTTACCGCTTCGAGCTCTGGATCGCATGGCAGCATGGCAGAGTGGTCTAATGCGCAAGACTTGAATTCTTCATTCATTATCTTGTACCTTCGGGTGCGCAGGTTCGAACCCTGCTGCTGTCGGAACAATTTTTCTTTTGATCCTCCTGGTCCTTTTTTGGTCAAGCCAGTATCAACAGGCTCTCTTTCCTAGTTGTCCGTTCTATTAGTTCCATGCTGCCGCACACTGAAGCTTGGGCGGGCGGGGCATGAACGAGAGAGAGGATAATAAATAGTAGCTTCAGATGAACCTTGCTGCAGTCACATACATACTATATATACATACATCATATTGGTGCTGTGGAGATCAACAGGTCGTAACCAAGTTCAACACGACTCGCCATTTGAGGTCTATAATGCATGACGACGGGCTGCCAAACTCGATGTCTCCTTCTGGAGTGCCATAAATTGACAACTCCCCTTCCGTGAGTGACATCCTCCATGCGCAACAGAGCACGGTTGACGGAAGCCGCCCTATTTGACGCCCGTCTCAAGCAACCCCCTGCAACGAATTGGCGATTTATCTATCCACCAACAAAATCGTACTCAGTAAATCTATCAGGTAAGTGATCAGGTAGCAATTATCAGACTTTTTAGCGTAGAGTGCGCGGGTGTGTGTGTCGTCGCATCGATGCCGACGCAGAAGTCAGTCCCGTCTCGCCGGCCGCAGGATTTCACAAGTTGACGAGGCAAGGAAGGGAAATGCGACAGTACCCGGCCTCGGCTCTTCGGTTGTTGATATTATGCGGGCACAGTGATATCAGACGCGGGACTGAACTTGACTTGCATATGCAGCAGGACGTGCAAGTCTGGGAGGGGGTACTTGATATTTTGTGACCGAGACGTAGACGTCGCCCCGATGAAACTCGAAAAAGATCCCGATCAATGCAATCGCTGCGCGAGAGGAACCACCATTACGTACATCACCTAACTAACAACCTGTTACATCCCTATATGCAGCTGAAGGCTTTTTTCCATCAAAAGCTTGTCCAATTCCAGTCGACGTTTTCACCGGAAACCTGTCAGTCGCGCCGCCATTCTTACGTCAACTTTCGAAACTGAGTGCTCATCTACATATAACCCAAACAGCGGCCGAGTTGAAGTAAGTCAGTAAAGCATCTGAGCAGCACTATGACAAAGCAAGAGTATACGAGATGCCCCTCTCGACCAATGCATCTGTTGTTATCGGGATGCCAGCCAGTCAGTATTCCATTAACAATCTCATTGAGTTAACTCTCATCAGCCTAACCTGAACCCGGAAACTCGAGCCCATTCGCTTGGTAACCTAAACCAGAAAGGGGCGCAATTGCGTGCCTCACGCATACACACACACACACACACGCACACACCCCTGCGGCCCAAATCTTCCTCCCCAATTCCTGCCTGCCCTCCCTTCATCCGTTCTAGTTGATCGAGTTACGTCGAATTTTTTCATGTGATTGCGACATGACCCAGAACCCTCCCCTCCCTCACCTTCCGACAGACACCATTGGCAGAAAAAGGCTCTCTCGGCATCGAGTGAGACTCATCCAGCCTCCAGCATCCAGCCGTATAACCGATCACTATGCGACCGCAGTAAGATTGTATCGTGGTACCACCAGTCTTGCTCATGTTGTGACTTTTCACTGGTATCTGCCGAAACTTACACGCACTCTGCCCATCCCTGCAACTCACGTAAAGAGCGACGGCAAATGATTTCTTTCCCGGGAAAGGCTATGGAAAGGGCATTAGGCATCTATCTATATACCCATGAATCAAGAAGAAAGAAAGGACGAGTCAAGAGACTTGACTGAGACCTTCTCAAGGAACGTCAGAGGGGGGGGGACATAGGAGCAGAGTGGAATGGCAAACGATTTCGCGCCCTATCTATGCTACTGCTGAAAGTGAGACGGGCATGTTGAATCACACAAGTGTATGTAGGTAGGCAGCCCTCTCTCATTTGCTGATAATGCCTCGCCTCCAATCCCTGGAACACACAACCTTCAGCGGCATTGAAGATCCTTACGCTGTGCGACTGTGAGTTGGTTAGCCTGCGTAACTAACCCGTGCGGACAATAGCCTAAACATGAAGAGTTTTCCGTGGTGCCGACTTTCGCCTCGCCATCAAGACTGCCAACCGCCTTCAGTCCGTATGATTAGAGGGGCTTGGGAGAAGAGGCCACCTTGCGAAGAGGAGGGGATGAGGGTGGCGGGTGTGGTCGACATTACCGGATGACTCATATTACTGACGCGCACTGCTCTGGTTGGAATTTTGAAGCGATGGCCGAACAATGTGCGACCATTCAACATGTAAAAGCCCACGTTACTACACCAGAAATATTTCAATTGGTTTAGAACCATCTCTAGATATATCATGGTGTCGTAATCCCTCGTATTCCATCCAGATGTCCAGGCGTCAGTTAGACCGCTGGCCGTCCCCCGGATGACGGTCGATATGTGTTCGGCCTTCTTGTAATAGATCATGATTCAAAGAATGCCATGATGTTGGGTATCCATTCCGGGCCGTTCGATGGCCAATGCATCCGCTCCGCCTCCGACATGAACAAATCCCCGGGACCTTCATCGACCCCGACCCCGTCCGCGGCCCCGTCCTCGAACACCAGGACCACCGCGTCTGCCTACCTTCCCGCCGCGGAAAGCTCCCCTGTCAAAGCGCTCGTACAGCTTCTCCTCTCCGAACGCCGCTTGTCCGAACCGCATGAAGCTCACCAGCCCGCGGTCAACCACCGCGATCAGCACGTTACGGTATCCGTGCCTCAGGCGCTGGTACATCCTCCCCGGTCCTGCCATGGCGGTAGGGTCGGGCGGCTCAAAAGGCGACGCGCCCAGCAGGATGGAGATCTCTTCGAATGAAGGCACGGCGGTATCCCGGGCGTCGGCGACTGCGATGCGGAAATCCGGCGGCGGCAGTTCTGTGACTTTGATGTTTGGGTGCTTTGAGGGCTTCCAGACGTGCCAGAACACCTTGAAGGGGTCTTCCGGCTCCGTCGGCTCCGATGGCGTTTGCGGGTCGTAGCGGCCGATGAGCTCGAGTCGTTTGTACACGTCGGTGTATTGCCTGTAGAGGCCCGGCCGGACGAGTGGCCCGTATGCGTGGTGTTGGGTTGGGCGGTCTCGCAGGGCGACAAGCCACTGCCAGAGTGACTTTCTTGGTGGTGCCGGTTGAGACAGTTGATCGAGAGGATCTCGTGGTGCGCGGTGGACGTGGTATCCTGACCGCTTCAGGTGAGAGTAGACCTGGTACTTCGGCAGAGAGATCTTCCCTCGCTCCCCGTCCAGGCCGATGAAGAATGAGTACGCAGCCTGTAGACTCAAAGGCACCCCCGCCTCGAACTCTTCGTCCGAGTCCTCTTCTTTCTCGGCAACCTTGCCATCCTGCTCCTCCGAATCCATCGACTCGGGTGGCGGCGGCAAAATGTCTTTCAGCTCCCGCAACGGCCACCACAGCTCCAGACTCCCCCTCTCAACCAGGAAGAGCGCCTCCTCCGGCAGCAGCCACAGCTTACCGACCGCCGGCCTCGGGGCCTTCAAGCCCCTCACGACGCGACCTACGCTTTTCGCGTTCGGGCCCTTCATGTCTTCCACGACAACCACCCTCTCCTCAGCGTATAACGGCCTCGTCTCAGCCAAGAACTCTTGCAGGTACTCCGGCTTTGCCAATCCGGAGGTATCGCCCCTCTCCACGATTCCCTCCAGCGCCTCGGGCCAGTAGTCGGGGAAGTACCATCCCTTGCCCGCGTTTTCGCGGTGCACGCGGGTGTAGCTCAGGACCTCTTCAATGACCTGTCGACTCGTCTCGAGCTGGTTCTCTTGGGCTTTCGTTCCGTGTGACTCGAAATCCTTTTGGCCTTTTCGTACGGCCTGGCTCGAGACACCCTTCTTGTTGAACATGGATGCGAAGAGACGCATGTCGAAGAGTCCTTCGTCCTCCGCCTCGTCGCCGGCGCCTGAATCATGGTTCGGCTGTGCGATCGGAGCCGCGGTGGGATTGTCGTCGTCGTCGAGGGGCATCTTGGCGGCGGTGGTACTTAGTCTTCAATCGTTTTCTCCGCTCAGTGGCTTTTTTCGTGTGTTAAAAAAAACCGGTTCGACAGTCTCGAATATCCGGACCCGATTCGTTTTGAGGCAGCGACTTTTCGGCTGGTGTGGATTTGGCGTCCTGGTCGTCGTGACTTTTCCCCAAGTTGAACGAACCCCTCCACGGCACAAGGAAGAAAAAAATTGGGCGAGGCGGAAGGGTCTCGGGAGCTTGGGGAGCTTGGGCCACTTGGTATTAGCGTCTAGTAAGACTGGGGCTGTCCAGACGAGAAAGCCGCTGTGACTCCATTTAGTTCTGGTGCTCGGGACTCAACTTGAGTCAGACAGTCTAGGCGTTCTTTGTCTGAGAAACCGTGTTTGCTACTCTGGTGATCAATTCAAGCTGTGATTGCTGTGCCTGTCTCCCAGAAATGCCACCCAATAACCCCTGAGGAACCAGAATCGAGCAAATGCCGCCGGCAGCGATGAAGTCCATAAGCATGCAGCTTGTTGCCATTGCTTAAGCAAACTTTTCTTTTTCTCAAACTATACTCATTTACTTTGCCAGACAGTGATCCTATTGCATCAATTTGGACGTAATTATTCGCACTCGCAGCAGCCGTATGGCACAGTAATAAATTTTGTTTTCTGGACGACATAAATCGTTGAGATCATCGAAAAAAGATGCAAAAAAGATGATCTGATGGAGACGAGATTCGAACTCGCGCGGTTTCCCACTGCGGATCCAGGTATCGGATGATAACCTACTGTGTGGTTGTTAGTGACGGTGCTCAGGATTGAACCCAGGATCAGAGATACTTACAACACAGCGCCTTAGACCACTCGGCCACTCCACCGATGGTTGGTTGTTGAAGGACGCTTGGACTTCTTTGGCTATGGACCTTAGCTCAAGCAGGGCAGTGTGGGGCATGTCGCTGGTTTTGCCGTCAACCTCCGGAAGCTTACGTCGGAAGGGCCATTATCCCAGCAGTTCGAAGACGAAGCCAAAGTTGGTTTCCCCCACCCCCCGCCCCCCCCGTCTTGCTAGACCACACGTCTACATCTCTCACCGAAGCGTCTGCTCAAAAACCGTTCGGTTGCACGATCCCGATTAATTAGAAGGAAACTTTTTTTTCCCCAATTGAACTGCCTTCTTAGAAAGCCAGAAGCTGACGCAGCCGTTGGTCCCGTCCACTGTGCACCCGTACAATCAAGCCTGAGCATGCAGCTAGGTACTACCGTCACGAGGGTTCCAGTCGCCGTGAAGTCATCGTAACCGCCCCAGATAGAATTGTTGTAAATCTGTCTATTCTCAGTTATCATCATTATGTACGCGACTTTTTCATCATCCCACCCGCCTCCCCGCCGTCCGTCATACCAAAGGCATCACCAAGTTCTCTTTTGCTTCCTATTGCTTTTCGAAAAAGTCAGAATATTACGAACGTCACCTGCCCATGTTGGCGTCAAGGATCTTGTCAAACTCAGCACCTTTCTTTTCCTCTTCCGTCAGCAGCAGCTGCTGTCTCTCGGCAGCCTCCTGGGCAGCATCCTCCTCGTATCCTTCGACCTTCATATCGCGCAGGCCAAGCTCCTCCTCTTCCTCGTCAGTACGCTCGTAGTACTCGCGAATGATTGACGGGTCGGGCGCGGGCGGGTCCACGAGGGGCTGGACGAAGCTGCTCGCGAGCGGGTCGGTGAGGACGATGGTGAAGGCGCGGTCGCCGTTGATGGCGGCGTCGAGGCCGGCGAAGAAGGTGTCCCACTTAGATTTCTCCTCCGGGGCGAGGGAATCGCCGCCGCCGGAGCCGGAGCCGGAGCCATCGGCCTGGAAGATCTGGCTGCGGAGGTCGTCGCGGACTTGGGTCAGCAGACCCTCGATGGTGGTGAAGCGGCCTCCGAGAGTGCCGGGGTTGACGGCGAGGTTGAGCTCCGGGCACTCGAGGGCGCATGTTTCGGACTTGAGAATGTCGCGGGCGAGATCGACGGCCCCGTTGGTGATCTTGATTGTGATCTTCTCTCCCTTTTCCGGAATCTCACCGCCCGTCTTGACGTCGTTGGAGCGGTAGCCGCAGTCGTCGCAGACGGTGGACATGAGGACGACCTGCTTGAAGTGGGGGATGTCGACCATCTTCATGTGGGTGGTGCAGGGGTGCATGCAGCCCGGGCAGCTGGCGGGGAAGCTGTAGACCTCGTTTGGGATGATGTCGCCGTCATCGGTCAGGCCGGGGTTGGCGTTTGCGGCAGCCTCCTCGGCCTGAGTGGCGGAGATGCCAAGAGCTTCGTTTTGTTCCGGGGTGCGGAGGTACTCGTGCTTCTCCCACTTGCCGACGCCGTCCTTGAGGTCTGGTGTGATGAAGGAGTTGCCGGCGGGGTCGTCGACGGTGACGCGGAAGGGGAAGGAGCTGCCGTCGAGCATGGCACGTCCCTTCTCGATAATCTCGGCGATTTTGGGGTAGATCTCGGGCATCTGCTCCTTGCGGGCCTCCTGGCCGAATTCGAGGTCGTCGATGATTGTCCTGAGGAGACCCTCGACATTTGTAAGCTGACCCTTCCCGGCGGGGACCTCGAGGTCGAGCTCAATGAACTTGACGGTGGCAGTGTCGGACTTGACGACTTGGCGCCCAAAGTCTTCGAGGGCGGTGAGGCGAAGCTCGTAGTGTGTTCCCTTGGGCTGGATGGTGCCGGCGGGCTGGACTTCGCTGTTGGAGAAGCCGCACTCTTCGCAGGAGAAGGACATAAGGATGATTTCGCGGAAATACGGGATCGAGGTCAGAAGGAGTCTGGTAGTGCCCTGGAGAGAGTTAGAATTGAGGAATCAAGTAGGTGCGGTTCTTTGCGCGACGTACATTCTTGCCGCAGTTCATGCACAGAGACTCTATCTCCTCCACGACCTTCTGGTCGTCGTCGCCAGCGACCTTGTCGCCGATGGCCTGGAAGAACTCTGTCGTGGACTCTGGTGCAGCCATGTTGACTGACTGGCTGGTGTCTGATAGAAGTGCGCGCAAGTTTCTTGGGGGATAAGAATGAGGTTATTGCTGATATGGCGCGGTGTGTCTTTCGTTCAGTTACCAGCGTTTTTGTTGTCGGGTCGCAAGTGACTTGGTGGGATGGTGATGGCGGGGTCTCGAAATTTTTGGAGGGGCAATCCGCTGCAACCCTGCACGCTGTGTGTCATTGTGCGGGTCCCTTGCCTTGGGAAATCCTTCGAGAATATTCCCGAGGATAGCCCGCCACCGATGGTCGCTCGCTGGTTTGTCAGTCTTACCGCCGCGGCAAGTCTCGCGGCTGCAGATGCGAAAGAAACTTTGTGTACAAATAGTTGGTTTCGACGAGGATCTGTGGTTGAGATTTTTCATCGTGTGAAGTCGGCTAGACTCAAGCTTCTGCCTGCTGAGGATGATGTCCTGGCTTGGCTCAGCAAAGCTTGCAAGCCAGCCTTCCTGTTCTTTGCCCGCTTCTTGCTGCTAGAGTTGGCCACCGCAGGCTTTGCTGGCTCCGCTGCCGCGAGTGCCTGATAACCCTTTGGAGGAATATTTTCGGTTTTGGGCCGACGTCTAACGACCTGTGGCGGAGGAGGAAAGGAGATCTTGGTGACTTTGGAGCAGTTGCCGCAGGTGAAAAGCTTGCGCAACCCAGCTCGGCCCTGAGCGACCTCCTTGGCCTTGGTGTTCTTCGCCCGGATACGTCGCTTCTTCCTACGCAGCGCCTTTTCAGTCTCCATCTTGAGAGTCGTTCCTTGTCCAGGAATCATGATGTGACCGCACGCGCCGCACACGTGTTGTCGTTGGGTGTTGGACTGTTCGACGTCATTAAGGATCATGAGCTCGTTGTGATGGCTCATCAAATGGGCCGAGATTTCGGGCGCCGATGCCCGAAGAAGATGAGCGGCATCGTTGAGAAAGTTAAGATGCTTGGGTAGAGCAGATGCATCCATTTTCAGCTCAGTAAAGGTAGGTCGTTTTGTTAGGAATGAAGCGCGGAATGGTAAAAGTACAAAAAGCATTCCGATAGTTGGTTTTGGTTCGTTCAAGCAGCCCCACTAAACGTTTGCTGACATGCAAGGGTCCAAGCAACCACGACCCCTGTACTTCATCTAAATTGATTGATGGACAGACAGAGACGGATCGTACTGACGAACGATATTTCCATGTCGGAAACTCCATTGACTTTGACTAAGCTCCTCAACCACGGACGGAAACACAGTTTCTACCAACAAGGTGTTTCGGCTTTTCCGGAATTCTATATGAGCTCTCGCGACTATGGGGCCTTCGGACAAGAATGAGCCGCGGGGCAAGAAACCTAAGCCAGAAAACCCAGTCATCGCTGCTGTGAGATCATGGCTGAATTCATTACCGCCTCAAGCGCAAACATGGAGCACCGAAGAGGAATTGAAAACCATCTTGGACGAGCAAACGCCGAAAAGATACACAACGTACAACCCTATGGTTCTGCTCCCAAGCGGCAGCTTCAACAAAGGATCTTGGCCCTCGATTCTGGACCATCCGGACGTCGGAGAAGAGAAACTGCACCAGTTATGGAAAACAATCCTCCATGAGGTTTCCAAGACAGGAGTAGGTGAAGTGACTCACCTTGCCGTGAACGAAGGGATACCGCCCCAGACGGATCCAAAGCCAGACGAGACTTCTCCCAAACAGGAACCCAGGAGCGAAAACATACTCAGGACACCAGGTGGGCTCAAAATCCTTTACGGCGACTTCGGCCCCTCTGTCAATCCGACAACACCCTCGGCGGAAGACTTCGATGCCGCCTTTTGGGTCTCAACCAAGCAGAACGGCATCTTCCAAACATGGGCCCCTCGCTGGACAATGTTCAGCAGGGGCAACATCAAGGAGAAAGCGCGCCTGCTCGATTTCTACGACAAGAGCAAAAGCGATGAGCATCCCTCTCCACGCGGGCGGCCCGATGGGACAGTGGCGGTCGACTTGTACGCGGGAGTCGGTTACTTCACGTTCTCTTACGCAAAACTCGGCATGAAGGTGCTCTGCTGGGAGCTCAACCCTTGGAGCGTCGAGGCCCTGCGTCGCGGTGCCATTTCCAACGGTTGGAGCGTAAAGGTTGTCCAGGGAGCGGACCTTGAGCTTCCCTGCGAGCATCTTTTTGACGGGCAGGAGAAGATTATCGTTTTCTTTCAGGATAACCAGCAGGCCTCGCGGAGGTTCAATGAGATGCGCAGATCAGAGCCGTTCCTCCGCTGTGTGAAATCAAGGCCTGCGCGCGTGTGGGATACTGAACTCAAGATCTCACATATCAACGGCGGGCTGCTCCCGACTAGCGAGTCCAGTTGGCGGACGGGCTGGGACATGTTGGCAGCGGACTCCAACGCCTGGCTGCACCTCCATGAGAACGTCGGCGTGCACGAGATAGAAGCTCGGCGCGCACAGATCGAGCGACTTTTCCAGGGTTGGGCGGCGGATGTGAACGATGGACGGGAGGCCAAGGTTGAGCATGTGGAATTAGTCAAGACGTACGCGCCCGGTGTGTGGCACTGCGTCTTTGATGTACGTATTACGGCCGCGCCTAACGCCCTGAGTGATATCGCTACCGGAAATCATGCCCGGGCACTGGCGCCTCATGAATAGGTAGTGTTACATGACATCGTCAAGTTCTCTTCTTCGTTCATTCGTCATCCCCCGCCTCCGATTCTGTTTCTCTTCCACGACGTCTCAGATACGGCGCTATGACCGCCTGAACTTTTGCGGGATGTTGGCCTCGACAACGGCCATGTGATCGAGTTGCTCTAACCTCTCCTGCTCATCCTCCATTTGTTCGTGCTTTTTAAAATGCTCGATGTCTTCGGGGTGCGTAAGGTCTTCCAGCTTGGTGTTTTCGTCGTGGTACCTGTACCCCGTTAGCTTTCGCCTCCAAATCGCAACACAGGCACTGTCCACTCACTTCTCCCAGTGATGAATCTCATACTCGTACTCGTCATCGCCGTGGTGTCCCGGGCCCATGCCAAGATCCGGCAGCGTCTTTCCGGCACGTGTAAATTCATCCCACTCCTGACGGTCAACGTGCCCGTCTTGGTTTGTATCAAGAAGGTGCATGATGTCATGCAGAATCTCGAAGCGCTTCTCTTCGGACACGTGGTGGTTGGACTCATCGAAGAGGCCGTATGTGCGGAGGATCTCGTCGCCTTGCCAGACGCCGTCGCTGTTGTAGTCGTGCAGAGTGAAGAAGGAAGCGGCGTCCCAGCCTTCCATATGGTGTTCTTCTGTCAAATGAATGAATTGTTAGTGGGAGTTGCCACCAATGAGTCGCAGAAAGCTTCGAAAGCCGACTTACCGGCCATGTGCCTTGTCATCCAGTCGGCCTTGTCGTCGACCAGCGGCTTCTGGCTGTGGTCGCCGTGAGAAATAGCTCGACTTGCGAGCGCCAAGACCGCGAAACAGATCATATGCATCTTGTCTGGTTCGGTGCAAAGAATCTAAAGCTCCAAAGCTCGAAGATTGCGATTTAGGGGCGGGTTGCGCAGAGGTTTGGGCAAACAGAACAAATATACACAATTTGAGGGGGCTGAATCCCGTGCCGAAAAGGCTAAAACAAACTCAAAGATCTAAGATCTGTACAAAAATACCTTCAGCTAAAAGAGGCCGGGGGAGGTTTTCGGGGAGGCGCACGCGTGGCAGATAAAGAGGAATGCAATTTGGGGGTGTGAGACGGGGAAAATGGGAGAATCGGAGGAACAGGTGGCGTCTGCCATATTTCAGAATTCAGGGGAGCCCTTTTTGGGGACCGGGAGATGCACGGATCGGCAGGCTCCGCGGCTTATGCTGAAGGTTCTGGGCCTTTGAACGGGGGAGGGGGCCGGGGGAGACGAGCTTCTGCGGCTGTAGCATGCCAATTAAGCTCCCGTGTCGCTGGATATCCTCGGTGACGCAACAGTCCCATTCTTGACACTAGCAGAATTCCTCGACGCCCTACCGGCTTTCGTCGCATTCTTTGTAAGAGAAGCGGTCGAAACAACGTCCAGCGTTGGCGGATAGTCTTGTCAATGAATCTTTTATCACCGCTGAGATCGATCCGAAGTCTCGAGAGCGAAAGCTTTGTTCAGGGACTTGACTAAAAAAAAGACACTCCTCGCGGCGCGTCACGACGCGTCTCTTGCCCGAGAAAAGCCACGCACGATCCGAGGACACAACATGAACCGATCCATAGAGCAGACTCTTCTCTCGCTGATTCCAACACACAGCTCAGCGTTGCCGCCGTCGTTAGTCGAGCTCGCGGGCTCCCTACTGGCTCAATCAAGGCATCGTGCGAGCACGTTGAAGGCGGATGAAGAGGTTGGACGGTTATACGCATGCGCTCACATCGCCTGCGACAGGTACACCAACTTCTCTGCGCCGTGTATGTGCCAAAATATATGTCTAACAAGTCATCCAGACTCAAAATTTCACTGAACCTTCCCCCCATCGAACCGCGTCCCCCTATCCCGCCAAGAATCTACAAACGTCTCTATGCCCACCTGGACAACATCCTCCCCAATTCCGCACTGAATCGCACGCCGGGAAAGAATGGCACTCCACGCAACCGTCAACGGCACGGAGTTGATTCCCCCGTCCGCACACCGCACCGCCCGACCCCGAGCAAAGAGCAGTCTCTCGCGCAATTCCGCTCACCAGCGAACCGGGGCTTGCACGCCACGCCGTCAAAATCAACCGGGAAGGTCGCTTACCCGTCTGACAAGTCGGGTTTGCACTTTTGGATCCACCCCACGATTCGGTTCATGTGCAGGGAGACGAAGCAGGTCCAGCTAGGACCAACAATGCTTGCGGGTATGGAGTACATCGTCGTGCCTGGAGGCAGGAGGACGAGGGATGTCTGGGTGAGGAATAATCTTGTTGCGTTGTGCGGCGCAGTGTTCTTTTTCGTCGCCCAGCAGGTGAAGAAGCTGGTCAGCGGCGAGGATGTCGACCGGGATTCCTACGTTCCCACCAGGAAACAGATTATTGGTCTGCTGGAAAAGGCACGACGGGAGATTGACACCAGGGGTCTGGACGACGACGAGGCATGGGAGGGCTGGGCACTTATCAAACCTAAGGAATTCGATGCCGCCTTGAAGGAGGTCGGCGACAGGGGCTGGCTAGAGGCTGACTGGTACTCTAGCTTGGGCGACGTAATCAAGGCGAGCAGTGTGATAGACGACAGCCGCCAGGCTGAAAAGGGCGCCGCGATGAAGACGGCACCTGTTAGACGTGCGGATACTATGTTCCAGGACCGTTACGACTTCTTGAGTGAGAAGAAGCGGAGGGAGTATAGGATATGGAAGGAAAGCATTCTCAGGCGCATCGATCTGATGGAGAAGGAGGGCGATGATGCCATGGAAGTGGATGGCTAGGGGCTTAACTCATCTCAGAATTTACATAATAGAAGCGAATTGCCTCTGCCGACCGTGGTAGCCCCATGAAGTGCGGTGAATGATGAGGTACCGGTCACACAATCTTCCAGGTTGGGCCAGATATTGATCAGCCAGTGACTATCTTGCTAAGCTTCCTGAGTACTGGTCAGGAGATAAGACCGAGTATGCCTGGACTGGTAATCACCCGCAGCATTGTTGGTCATGATTTGTTGCTCTGCATTGATGGGTGAGGCTCCATAGCAGTAACTGTCGATAGGATATAAAATACAGAAGTCTACCATAGTTCTCCAGAAATTAATCCGAGCGAAAATCAACTACAAAAGACTTACACCCCAAAGTCTAGTCACGCATTTCAGTGAATAGAGGCCACACACGGATGATCGAGCCCGTCGCTCGGGGCTGTGACACATTAAAATAGCTGGTGGCTTTCGTAATGCTCAAAGGCAATGCCATACACGTACTTTGCAGACAGGATGTCGACTTGGCTAGTGGCTGAAATTGTTTGGAATCAGTGACCAGCTGCCTTTTGGTGGTCCATCGTAAACGCAATTGTCGGTATACTGATAGTTTTTCTTTTTTTATGATTTGGGTAGATGGAAGGTGGAGAGAATGGGTAAGGCCGTCTTATCAAGAAGGGATCCCCATTATATAGCACGACTTCTATAATACCATAATAGGTCCAGCACTCTTAATTGAGGGAAAATGCCCGCCCGTCATCTGGATTGATAAGGGTCACAGAAAAGGATCCGTCCACCACGCCAGGCCAAATAGAAGAATCACCGCCACAGCAGCATACTGACCTGCCGCTCAACACTCGGAGAATACTCCGAGACGAAACTCAAGCCAACAGATCAAGTGTCAATCCTCGACTTGTGCCATTTTCAGACTCTCAGATTGGGCAGTTCCTTAAAAGTGTGGTATTTCATTACCGCTGTCACTCATCCAACATTTAAATGATACCGCCTTCCCAAACGCCGCCTCGCCATGCCCCGAATGGGGGCAGTGATGCCCACGCTTTTAAGGAAGAATCGAATGACTCCCCCGTGTAAAAATAAACCACAAGACAACTGTTCACAATGACTGCGGCGCCGCCGTGCCTCCATCTTCAGGCGGCGGAGACTTCACTTGGCTTTCGTCATCGGGCGAGTCCCCACTCTCGACGCCAGCGCCATCTGACATTGTCGACTCATCTTCATCGTCGAACTCGTCGGATTCTTCATCCTCCACGGTCGCCTCCTCGTCCTGCAGGGCGTAGCCGGGGCAGCGCTCGACCAGACCGCGGTAGTACGCTTCGAGGACCTCGGGATTCGGGACGATCTTCCAGTCCACTCTGTAGAGGAACTCGAGTTCCAGTAGCTTAAGCTCAGCGACCCTGACGCCTCCCACTCGTGCATATGTCGTGTTGTTCCAAAACAGATCTGATAAGCCTTTTGCCGCGACGGTGGCGGCGGTGATCAAAAAGCGATGTACAGTAAGGGTGTTGATGGTGAATTCCGGGTATAATGAGCACAATCGGTCAATGTAGTAGACCATGGATAGTAATAGCGGCGGCGTCAGCGTCGCATGTTTTGCTAGCCTGTTTAGGTACTCAAGGACAGAAATGCTCGGAGCCGTCCTGCGCGAAACATGTGATGAGCGCTGCGATAGTGAAGGGGATGAAGACTTTTTTTTTTCCTCACCTCGAGTGGAAACGAGTCAGGCTCCCGGAACGGAGAGCCAGGGCGTCGTTCGTCTCTATGAGTTCCGACAACATATACGCTATCAGCACGACCATGTCCTCGACGCCGCATAGTTCGTATCGCTGCGGCAATATCTTGGGGGGACCGGCGGTCGGCTTTGGGCGCTTAGCCGCACTCGAGGACGACTCGCCGGCCTGGGATGCGATTGCCTGGGCGGCAGCGGGATCTTGGGAGTTCCGGCGTTTCCCCGGCGAGGCGAGGGTGGTCGAATCTTGTCGTATGACGGGAGCGACGGCAGCCTGTGGTTGCGTTGGCGGTTGTGGTCGCGGCAGAGGTGCGGAAGTGTCTATCGGCTGCGGACGCGGTGCTGGTGGGGGTTCGGCGGGAGTGGCGAGCGCAGAGGTGCACGGGGCGGCGTCGACGAGGACGCCATCGTTGGGCTGCGCCTTGAGGTGGTGGTTTGGAGACTCCATGGGAGAATATTGTGTGCCGGCGTCGACGGCCACATATTGTCGCGGGCGTGGTTGTTGGGAGGGTGAGGTCATTGAAGCGGACGGGGAGGATCTGGATGCAGAGTGCCGCCGCGGCAAAGGGGCCGAATGCCGGGCAGGAGACGAGTGCGGGGAGGAGCGCGTAGGGGCATAGTGAAAGTTGCTGGGCGAGGCATTGGCGGAGCTGGCGACGATGGGAGATGTTGTCAACATGGTCCCGGGCGCATCGTGGGTCTGCGGGAATCAGGAAGAGCAGACGGGGCGAAGTATCGGATGGAAAGCAGGTGAGTAAAGTAAGGTTGGGTTGGTGGTGTGTTGGTAGACAAGTCTGGGGTCGGCTCAGATTTGCAGATTGCCAAACTAAAGATCACATTACTACCATTCGCCAGAAAAATTGGGAAACGGAGGGGCTGCTTTTGCCGACGAGAATGGCCTGAACGCTGAATCCTCTTTTGTCCTTGTTCTGCCTAGGACTTGACGCTACTCAGAAGCCGTTCCTCTCGTTTCTTCGGTTTTCAAGAGCACTCTGACGAACGGCAGCCGGCACGAGCAGTAGCAGCAGCAGCGAACACTGCGGATAGGATAGCTTAGGCCTGGAACCTGGAACACAACCGGGTGCCATGAACAGTCAAGACCGCCGCCAAAGAGCCAGCAATGCCACCACCACCGCAAGCGGAGTACGTACCGTGATGGTCAGCCAGTGGGATGAATAGGCTACCTATGGCATGGCATGGCATGTGTGGAGGAGGATGCGCAAATCCGATTTTCTGCGGTCTCGGCACCGGAGCCAAGCACCACGCTTCTCTGATGCCAGCCAGTCGACTGTCGGCAGTGGGTTTAGTGGGGTGAGCCATTTGCATTTGACACTTGGACATGCAAAAAAAAAACGTGCCAGTGGTGTGTGTTATTCACTATCAGCGTGGGAAGTCAGAGATGGAAGGCTTTTCTCCTTTCTGATTTCCCGAATTCTCGGGCCTGCTGATTGCACCATTCTCATTCTCCCTCTTGAGGCACTGATAGCGGGCCGTCCTACTGGTTGTGGACACCGAGGAATGCCACTAGAGCTACTTTGGATATGGCGTTGCAACCCTTCGACAGCCTCTCACGCAGGTGCTGACAGGGTCTTGGCTGCTTGCGATGCCTGGCCTGGGCCGGAGGCGCCGTTTGGGAGGCTCAATTTTTTTCAGGCTTTTAGATAGAGACGGGAGCTGCTACTACAGTACGTGGGTCGGAGGGCGCCCGGGGGGACAAGCTTGGCACCGCGCCCGTGGAAGATACGAAGTGCACCAATGATGCACCGACAGGTCCACGTAAGGATCCAACTTTTGCTCCGTCGAGAACCCCTTTAGGACCCATATACTTTGCGTTTGGGTACGCGTATGGGAATTCTCACCGACACAACGTGCGATTGGCTGCCACCGCCTTTTTTTTTCTTTTCTGTCTTTCTCTCTTCTTGTGCCCTCTCATCGTCATTGACCAAACTCCTGACGTTAAGGTCCGCGTGCCCCAGCTTCGGCTGGCGCTGTCACTGGAGTTCCATTTAACTAACCCCCCGAATCGCTGCAAAGTCGTCATATGTCAGTTATCTCGCGCCAGATACTACACCCTCGTCATCCTGAATCTTGCAATTGCGGCCCTTCGGACATAACACGGCCGCCGTCGAGCTGCAATCTACGGACAGTCAGTCCAACACCGCTCAACTCCTTCGTTTGCGCAGGTGTCTCGATTGTACGTAACGGCCTAGGGTTGCTTTCAAACCGTAACCTTAGCACAACTCATTACGGGTTGAAGTGACCCTTTTGTTCTCTCAATGACGGAATCCGGCGAAGTGATCTGAACCAATGAGACAAGACATGCGGTGCCCATCGTGTCGTGTTCCCCGCTTCCATGCTGCTTCTCAACGTACCACAAGTGACTGGCAACTCCGCAATGAGAGTCGAAGGAGCTCTAAGTGTAGTGTAGTTAGTTGTTCGTTCCGTTCCGCGTGGGTTGAGCTTACCCTGCGACATAAAAAGCTTCGTTCGGTGTGTTGGTAAACCCACAACTGCAAACACTGCCTGATTTCACCAGCTTCTATCAAAGACGGGACCCAAATATCCTCCTCCATCGAATTGTGCCACTGATATTCCGAACTCCGAATGCCCCGTAATCATGGCGGAATGTTTCTGTTGTCAATGAAACTGTAATGCCCGTCATTCTCCAAGGTCTTGCGCACTTAACGTCGAGATTGTTTTCGATGGAGTAACTGTAATGAGTGTGCGCTTTTTAGCTCGCGTTTGTAATCTGGTATGGGATTATACCAAAAGCTTTGATTGAGCATAAAGCAGTAAAGAATTACAACCTATAAAAGACAGAAAAGACTCTCACACTATCAGGGCATAGACATAGCTAAGAGCATGCGCATATATATAAATAAGTGTTGTTACATTGAAGAGGAATAAATAGAATCCAGACCTTATTATTGGCTATGAGCAAATAACCAGATTGGAAAAAAAAAAAGGAATCAAGCAAAAGAATACTGCGCCCGACGTGGGACTCGAACCCACAGCCTTGGGATTTCAGCCGTGATTGTATCCACGTTAAAAGTCCCACGCTCTGACCAAATTGAGCTAGCCGGGCGTCTATCACGTGATGGATAAAAGCATGAGTTTTGGTATATACCCCTCATCGTCCCAATCACTCAGTACCTTACTGTTACCTCATTGGTTCTCCTTTTCTTCAGGACGAATAATTCTATTTCTCAATCCAGTTTTTGAAGAACTCAGCAGAAGACATCAAGATTAAGTACACCCCGCCCCCCTTTTTTTTCCTTTTTCAAATGTATTTCTTATCTACCACTTAGCTCCCAGAGAAAATGTAACGTTTGTGATTCCTGGGCTTCACAACCCCTGAATCTGATGATTGCGAATCGTAGTGACTCAAGGCTTTTTGCAACATCAGGCTTGCATGTGAGGATTCTGAAAACGGCTGGTTGCGATACCCCAAGCGCCGTGCACGTGCCTTTCCCCAGTGCCGCCAACTGCCACCGGTACCCAGTTTCCTACCTAGCCTAAGGTATCTTGCCTTATTTTCTTACCTACCTTGCCTATCGACATTGACGTGATTAATCACGGTCCATTCTGCGGAGGAATTTCCAGTTCTTCTACATCTGCAGCAACAGCTTTCAACGACGTCCCGACTGCCCCTGCTGCCTACTGAGAACCACAACTACCCTCGCATTGGTATACGCATCTCAAAGACTTGGCCACGCTGTGCAAAGCTCGAACCGCCCCTGCTTGACACTCGGCCAGTTGCATGGACCTTGGCCTCTGACGCAAGCTCCGTCGCCGCCGCACCACTTCGTCCTTGCAAGTACACGACGTGAAGGCTGAAGTCGACAGCAGAGAGCCGAGGTCCTTTGTCCACATCATCAACATATATCTCTATCATGGCGCGAATGTCGAATCCACCGATTCTCTCTCAAATCTTCAGTGCGAGGAGCTACGTCGAGCAGACAAGTGCGCTGCGGGCGCTGAAGAACGACATTGTCGGGCACGCGCAGAAGAAAGAGCTGTGGGCTGGACTCGGCGTGCTGGAACCCGTCATCAAGATACTCAATGCTGCGAGGTCACCGGCCAAGGCTAATGGCAAGGACCCCCGCCCACACGGCAACCCGCGATGGCTGAACGAGGAAGAGACGGTCAGGCTACAGGCTCTCCAGCTTTTGGCCAGCTTCGCCAACGGTAAGCCCCCAATAAGTTGCATCGGTCTTCCGAACGCGTGCTGACAGTTGGCTTCAAAAGGTGGAACTGCTTTCGTCGAACCGCTTATCGCTGCCGGTGCCGTGCCTGCGGTGTTGTCGAACATTTGCCCGATCTCGAATGCTCCCTTACTTGTTACGACTGCCCTCCGCGCTCTGCTCAACACTATCGAGGCCGCTTCACTTGCCACTCCAAACTCACCGGTAGACACACAGACATTGGCCGAAGCCGTTTTTGCATCTGAACACATCGAATCGTTTAACTCCATATTGTCGACTGCATCCCCAGCCCCGTCGCAACAAACCCAGATCACATTGGTAGCAAACATAATCAGTAGATTATGCCGGGACGAGAGGCACCAACTTGCACTAGCAAGCTCCGATGTTCTTGACTCGCTCGCAACTAGACTGGCAAGCATCGCCGTTGCCGAAGGGCATGTTATCCCATACGCTGAAGTCATGGGGCGCGTAGATCGTTTGTCAGACTTTATTCCCGAGCCGGCGCCCTCATCGTTCAATTTGGCGCCGATTTTGGAAGCATTGGCTACTATCATTTCGGATTCCCGTTTCAGAGCATGCATGCTGCTGTGCTCTCCAGCAATCATGGCTGTATTCCCTTCCCTGAAGTTCACCCCGGTGAAAGAAATCCGAGCTCCTTGGAACTCGCTCGAAGTCAGCGGTCTTGGTCATGCACGGCAACAAAGTCTCAGCGCCATGGATTATCTCCTTCCTGCTATTCCAATGCATCAGGGTCGGGTTTCGGGTTTGCAGCAGTCGCATTTCCCTTCTTTAGGTGCTTCCGACGCACGAGAGCGGGCTCGTTCAGCCGCGAACAAGTATAGCTCTACGAATTCTGTCTGGGAGGCTTCACGATTCGAGCTGTTCGGTAATGAGGGGGAGCCGGAGGAGGATCAAGAGAGTCCGCTTATTCCATGGCTCATTCTGTTGGTCAGGAAAAAACACAATCTCGAGCGACTGATGGCTGCCAATCTTCTTACAACGCTTTTCAGATCTGGTTTCGGGAGCAAACACTTCAGGGAAACAAGTCTGGGTCTTCTTGTCGTTCCCATTCTCATGCATATGCTGCATGAACTTCAAGCTTCACCTCCAGTTGTCAAGTCTCCTTTGGTTGATGCGGATACCGCACTGAAGTGGACAATATTGGAACGAACACCCGCGATACTTGCTCGCATGATCACCGACAGCGAACCGCTTCAGAAAGCCGCGTTCGATTGCGGGGCTGTCAAGTCTTTCAGCAAGCTATTGAAGGATGCCTACGAGCCCATTCCACCTTCAGCGTATGCCAAGGCATGGTCGCCTGAAGCCGATACGGGGATGGACTTGGAAAATACATCCTCGTCTGCCTTGGGTCCTGAAGGGCAGCCTCCACTTCTGGCTCACAGAGTCAGGATGCGTGAAAGCGCACTGAAGGCGATAGGAGCATTAGCCGGGGGCAAAGACGAGTATCGTAAGGCGTTCGTTGAGCAGGAAGTCGTCGCGCACATTGTCCAATCGCTTTGCCCGACTCCCGGCAAGCCATCAAACCCCAAAGACCGTTCTAAGAACAACGAGCCGGATGGACCTGTTCCCAATGCTTCGTCGAGAGACCACAATTCTGGGTACGGCATCAATCCTTTATCGGTACTGATTGCGGGCTGCCACGCCATCAGAATGCTGTCGCGGTCTGTCAGCATTTTGAGAACGTCCTTGGTCGACTTTGCCGTTGCCGTTCCCCTATTCCGGTTCCTTAGACATCCTGACGTCGATGTTCAAATTGCCGCAACAGCCGCAATATGCAATTTGGTCACCGAAGTAAGCCCTATGAGAGAGGTAAGCGGACATCTCGCACGTCTAGTCAAGACATTGCTAATCAAGCCCTCAGGTTCTTGCCGATAAAGGCGTCATGAAGATTTTATGCGAACACGCGCATTCGCTCAATGCTGCCTTGCGACTCAACGCCCTTTGGGCTTTGAAGCACTTCGTTCATGCAGTTGATCCCGAGACGAAGAAGCAGTGCCTGGAAACCCTCGAATCCGGTTGGCTTGTGCAGCTCATCTGTGACGATACTGAAGATGATGCACTGTTCCTGGCCAGGTCGAAAATGGACAAACAGAACGCAGTTGACGCTGGAGACGACATGGACGGTGATGTCGAAATGGATCAAGTAGATCCCATGTCTAAATCCTGGCTCGGTGCGACCTTGCCACCACAAGATGCAGATGGGAAGCGGTCGGCCAAGTTACGCCAGACGGAAGCCAGGCTGGCGGCCCTGCGAGAAGCCGAGATGAACCCGCTACGGAAAGCTCGAAACGATGATCTTGCCATCCAAGAGCAAGGATTAGATTTTATTAGGAACCTTATCGGTGCGGCCGGTTCCGGTTCAAGCTCGGAATCAGCAAACGAGACTACGGAAATGATTGACTACCTCTTCAGCGAGCTGGGACAGGACAGATTCTTCGACATACTAGCGAGGAAGCTGCAAGCCAAGGTCCTTCATCCCACATCTAGGCGGCTGGTGGGTTCGGGCACGGCGCGCGAAGCTAGGGTCCTCTACCCACAGGCCAAAATCATTGAGGCCGTAGTCTTCATTCTGGTGCACATGGCGGCGAGCATTCCCCGTCACCGACAGCTCGTCATTGCGCAGACGGACCTCCTGAAGCTACTTGCAAACCACTTTAACAGTAAGGACAAGGAGGTCAGGGTGGCACTCTGTCATTTGATTAGCAACCTGACGTGGCAGGACGACAGCGACGATGGGCGTGCCTGTGCCCAGCGTTCATATGAGCTTAAGAAGTTGGGTTTCCTTACCAAACTCGAGGGTCTAGAAGACGATTGCGAATTAGACGTTAGGGAGAGGGCAAAGAGCGCGGTTTGGCAGATGAAGCAGGTTGCCAGCTACTAAGCTGTTTAGCAGCCACTAGAAGCCGCAGTCGCCCCTTCGTAATCGGTCGCGTGGGAGTGTAGGATAGACGTGCATGGAGTTTTTTCGTTTGGGTTTACTGTATACGGTACAACAGTACATGATGAATGAAGCATTGGCATGATTGGACACACGACTTTCTGGGATGAATTGATGCGGCAGGGTCAGATGGACTGCTGCGATTTGTCGCGGCCTACTGAAGTTTTGAACCGAAGTGGGTTTGACATGAGAATATTCCGCTCGAGGTACGAGATGGGATGGCTCGGTGTGTTAAGGCTGAATTGGCTACCTGAGACTCGAAATTAGTCTTCCAGACGACCCTAGTAATTGTGGGACGCTAATCATGCATCGTGTTCGAGTCTGCCCTCTCTTGGGGTGTTTTCTCAAGTTGGAAAACACCTAGTCTCTTTACGTCACTGACTGACATACTTCACAAATATTCTCGGGCCATGGCGAATGGGCTCATTCTATCTTCAAAGCCGTGATGTCACTGAACCTCTCTGTTGATAACGTATAGATGCGTGCCGAAGCCAGATGGCCTAGCGTGCCTCTACCCGGAAGCCGCGGATAGGCTCGTCTGCCCCTCCATGTGGTCTGATGATCACGAGACGGAGAAGGGGAGAAAGCTCTGGAAAAGAAAGAGCTTCGAGGAAATGGTTGGGTTAGCACCTCCAAAGCCAGGTACTCTCAGTGCCTCCCGTCGTCAGGCAAGTTCAGGTATCCACCAGATGTTGGGCGGCGCTACACGTGTATGAACTTTACCGGGATCCGAACCGGGCCATGATCGGCGGCAGGGTCGTCGGCACAGGGGTCGTTTCGTTGGTGGCATGACGTAAAGCTGTGGGCCACATGGCAAGGATGCCTATGCGGGATAGAATCCCCCCGTGAAAGACGAGCATCGAGAAACAGCCCGGTGGATCTGGGATGCGTCTAGCTATGTACCGGTCATGGTGATGGCCTTCGGTTTGGCTTACCCGGTTAAAAGAGACGATTGGAAGTGGGAAGAGGTACGTCGTGATACCTGCGTCTTGCAAGCTACGGCCCCTTTGTGTATTCATACCTCGCCTTTACCATGGAAATTTCTTGTGCGTTGGCTCGATAGCTTTCAGCTCGAGCTCACATACTACCCCGTATACAAAACAAGGTGTTGATTAGGTATGTGCGTGAGACATCTGTTGGCTGAGTGTGAATAAAACGAGCTTCGTGAGGTGAGATGGTGGAAAGAAACATCAACCCTCTTTCTTTGGAGTAGCTACCTGTCACAATGCGCTCTTTGGTCATCGGAGACAGACCCCGCAGGAATCCCGATGTTCCCGAGCGTCCGCCGGTGGACGTCGGCCGGGGAGCCCGGAGCAGCGGGACGGTTTGTCCATTGGTGACAGCTCCCACGTGTGACGGGCATGCAGGCCGCCGCCAAGTCGACTCCATCGCAACCAGACGGACATTTTGTGCGGCCGTTGGAATTGCCAATCCTTTACGGGCTCCATTCCGTTTGGACACTTGGGCTGGTAGCTCCCACCACTGCCGAACCATGCGGCGTTCTTTTGGGTCTCAAGGCGCCCCTTCTCCAGCTTTCCCACATCAAAGTATTGACCCTCTTTCGATCCATCGTCCGACATGTCACTCGCGCATAGCGGCAAGGAGTCTCTGTCGTTCTGGATGGAGAACGGCGAACGATACGTCTGTGCATCTCTCTCTGGGTCGGCAGTTGCTTTCTGCCCAACCCTACTTGAACTCCCAATACTGCCAGTGCCTCAGAGGATGAGCTTAATTATCCGTATTGATGACATTTCTCGGACCTGAGTCTGCAAGCATTTCAGCCGGAAAAAAATCAACACAAGATGCGCCAGAACTCGATGCTACGGAGAAGATGCGTTCATTGGGACTCATGCCCTTTGGCTCGACGTATGAGGCGAATGTGACACTCCGTCCTCAGCGTGTCGGCAGCTGTTTGGAACGACGACGTGATGCTCACCCAACCCTGGTCTCTACATACCCCAACCGCGATGTCATTCTCAGGTTCTCAGGTATTCCGTGAGTGACTACCGGGGCACCTTCCGGTGCAAACGGCTCTAGCGCTCACATACCCAACCTCGAGAACTTTCTGGTCCCGTCATCGATCGACTCATCGATGGTCCTCCCCACAACACCTCTGTCCCCTTGCGACGTTGGATTGGCAGGCGCCGTTGGACAAGCTAGCATCTCGGCCCAGAGTTGATTCCCGGCAGCCCTGGGAGCGGACCTCCTTGGACGCGTCTGTCGCGCCCCCCCCCCCCCCCCCCCCTCTTCTTTTACCTTGCACAGAACCGTTGCATCGAGACCAATCTTGGCCAACTTCTGAAAGGGCTCCTGACCAGAAGAGACTTTTTTTTTTCGGGGGGGCGGGGCCAGGAGATCTTTTGTTTTGCCTTCGCGTTTCGACATGATCTGAACTTTCTGCAATTCAGCCTTGCTTCCTGTCCGTCTCATCCGCCCTTAGGATCGTGACCATGTGGTGGGATGGGGCCAGGGGTTTCCAGCGCCAACATCCAATCGTGCTTCTTCGTTTGGGCTGGAGACGGACGTCGGCAGGCTCGGGGGTGACTGCGAGATGTTGACTTGCTTCAGATTCTGGGACTTCATGGTACGCCGACGTGGGATAGATGAAGCGTCCAGAAGTTATATATAAGACCCTCGCCTCGTCCCTCCTCCGAGGCAGTTGGCTCGTCAGAATATTCCGAACCATCCCAATCCAGAAGTTCCTCAAGCTATAGCAAGTCTCAGGTCAACCACCCTCCCGCAGACGGGCCAACAAGAGTTATCCCAGATACAACCTCATCTCGACTCAGTTCCATATACAGCCATGGGTCTAATCTTGAAGCGAGCTAACGAGGCCCTCAAGATCAACCCGCCCCCACCAGTCGAGCATCGCCTAAGCGTCAATGGCTCCAACTGGCTCTGGGCCTGCGTTGCCATCTACTGCCTCTTCTTCGTATGTCCCGCTCACTTCCCCTTTTGACTCCCGCTAACTGACACTTCCTAGATCATTGTGTTCCTTCTATCCTTCAAGCCTCGAAGCAATGAGAAGATCTTCCACTACCTCTTGAGCATCGCCCTTCTCGTCGGCGCAATCACCTACTTCTCCAACGCGTCCGACCTCGGCTGGTCCCTGATAGCGAACCGCCAGATCTTCTTCAACAAGTACATCAACTGGGTCGTTTCCTTCCCCATCGTCAACATCCTCCTCGGCCTCGTCGCCAACTCCTCGTGGGCCACCATCGTCTACAACGTCTTCCTCTCCTGGGTCTGGGTCGTCAGCTACCTCGTTTCGGCCTACACTCCGTCCGTCTACAAGTGGGGCTTCTTCGTCTTCGGCACCGTCGCGTACCTCGCCATGGCCGCCTCGACCTTCACCGAGGGCAGCGTAGGTGCCAAGCGCGTGGGCACCTCGGGCGACTACTGGATCCTCGCCGGCTACTTCAACCTGCTCTGGCTGCTGTACCCAATCGCGTTTGGCGTCTCCGAGGGCGGCAAGAAGATCGGCGTCACTCCCCACTTCATCTTCTTCGGCGTCCTGGACGTTCTCATGATCCCCTTTGGATCTGTTCTCGTCCTTCTGCTTGCCAGGAAGTGGGATTACAACGCCCTCAACCTTTACTTCACCCAGTACGGCCGTGTTCCCCAAGGCGGTCACTTCCCCGAGAAGTCGGCTGCTCCTGCTCCCTCCGCCACCCCGGCCACGACGACTGTCTAAGTGGTGGTCACGGATCATGATGATCAACTCGGATGCTACCGTGCAACGAGAACCAGTTCTCTATGCACTCTAATGGTACACCATTGCTAATACGTAAGCTGCCTATGAGCAGACGCATCGACATACCGACAATAATGAAAGATACGAAAAGGAAAGCCGCACACTCATTTGAAAGAACTTAAAAACGAGGAAAGCATCTCGACCGGCGCATAGAAGTGGCGGATTATTGTTTGGACATACCCTCACTCGTTTGGTTGCATTACGATTCCCAACGAAGTTTTGAACGAGACGGCAGGATGACGAGCGTGGTGGGCGGAAAAGGCCTGTTAACTTGTAATAGATGAAATGTAATAGGTCTTGCCTCGGATTATACCATTCTGATCTGTCAGTTGATCCTAGATAGTAAAGGGCATTGATGTGCCCCAGTAACACACAACATTATTGTCTACTTCCAAGGCCTCAGCGGCCTAAGTCCAGTTCCTGTCCAACTTTTGCAGTTTTCATCGCATCACACTTCAAAGACTGAGTCGACCTGGTCTCGTCCGGCTCGACCCGGGCAAGGGCCGAATCGCGCTGTTCTTGGTCATACTGACATGCTCTCTCTTACTTGGACAACCCGGCTTGGGTCTCGTCGGCCAGAAAGAAGCGTCGGGTAGCTCGCCGGGTATGCGTCTGAAAAGAAGCCCTACCGGAGGAAATGGCGCTGAGAGATGGCAGCATGAACCGAATAAAAAAAAGGCCCTCAGCCGTGATTGGAGGTACTCTTTATGCTGAGGAACTGGATCCTGATGAATTAAATATTATATGCGACGGGATCGCTCCTCTGCTCAATTCTGTGGAAGGCAGAGTGAGTCCATTGTTGGCTCCCTCAAAAGGTGTACAACGACGACGTTGCCTTTGAAGGCATTGCAGACGAACCGATCAATGCCACTGTTCAGTTTTGCTCCGGAGACCACGAGTTCTCCTTTAGTTCTTTGACTCTCGCTTCTGTGATGGCCTTTGTACGGAACGAGGGCCATTCCACACTTCCATCTTGCTCATTTGACTCACATCACTCATCTGTTTCATTCCAACTCTAGGATAAAGAGTGTCAGGTTTCGAGGAACAAGCGAAGAAAACGAAACTGGCGGGCTGCTTTCACTGGGGAATGAATGTGCGAAGTAGAGGCACAAAGCCTCCGAAACATTTGCAGAACATAGCCCGAAACTTTTTCCAACCGAAAGAGCCCTTTGGCATTTCGAATTATAAATCCCTCGATTTGAGTCTCCTCTGGAAAATAAACTCGAGCATAACTAGTAGAAAAAGATTTTGGTTATTCATTTAAAGATTTGGATATTCGCTTTTCGATTCGACAAAATCCGTATAACGATTTCCAAACTCATTCATCATGGATCCAGGCTTCACCCCCATCAGAACCGCTCCTCTCAGATGCCCCCAGACGGGCGTCGAGGATGGAGCCTGCGACATCTATCTCTCGGATCTCCGAGACGCCGCCTTCGCGAAGCAGGTTGCTCTCGACGGAATCCGCAACCTGACGCGACACAGCAAGGACGAAGCAACGGCCCTGGTCGACTTCATCAACCGGCTCAAGACCAACGACGCCCACCCCGATCTCGTGAGTCGGTTCGAGACGCAGCTGGACAAGATGCTGATATTTATCTGTGTAAGAATCCCCCTGCCCGAAGTCCTTCTGCCGCTCCGTCTTGATTTGTGTGGTCGGTTGACGTGTGGCCTCCAGCAACTGTTTGTCGAAGGGATCTCGGCCATGGCGAAACAAGACCTCCTCAGCGAGGAAGACGTCCAGGAGCGTGTGAGAAAGAGTAAGTAAACCGAGCCCCCGGCGTTCAGCTCTACAGCACAGCTTCGTTGTCTGTCTCGGCTCGAATTCTTGGAGGACTCGGCTCGTTTTGGGTTCGTTTCGTTGGCTAATAGCTCCCAGTCGTCGAGTTTGAGATGGCGAACGATCGCGGACCTGTCGCGGTGTCTACACAGGAAGACGGCTCCTTTGTTGAGTCCGAAGATCAGTTGTAGACTTCGCATTGACGAGCAGATTTGACGTCATGGGGAGACGGTGAGTACATTGATCATGGTGATTATATGAGGGGACGTCGAGCTTATAGGAAAGACTTTGCTGCTGTCTCCGTCATGAAGATGGAGGTCTATAGAATTACCACGTGTCGTTTACATGAACGTTGTTAGAAAACCCGGAATTGAATCCCTCCTGGAAATACATCAAGACGAAGAGGCCCATATCCATCTCTTTTATTCTCTATGTAGGCAGGCAAAATTATTCAATCAAATATGGACTTCCTGACTATAATCGGCTCCGTCGTCCGAGGCCCGTCCTTATAACTTTGACACTGTTCTGACTGGCGTTCATCAATTATCTCCAGAGCACAGTCGGCGGCCAATTTGCCCTCAGTTACTGCAATGAAGACGATCGCCGGTTTTTCAAAGGCCCTACGGATACAACAAAACCCAAGAGACACGAGCAAGTCATGCTTTCCCGTCGTTCTTGTATTTGAACTTCCGGCTCAACGTGCCTGGAGAGCCGAACAAGCGACAGTCGTCGCAATCATAGTCATGTATGCACACCGCCGTCGCTGCTGGGTTCTTCCGCGACGCGCTTCGAATGAGATATATCGTGGGGTACGCGGAACGCTGGTGCGACTGCTCATTGTCGTTGGAGGACGTCGACGATGGAAACGGCCGTCGAACTGAGGCCATCGCGCACAAAGAGACAAGAAAGAACAAGCTGACTTGACAATCAATGCCTGTCAGAAGGTCCTGTCCATCCCAGGAACTTACTTGCTTGCAACAAAAAACAGCAGAGCGGGAATTTGCGCCGGACGATCTCGAAGTAGTCTTATTCGGACAACACACAATAATCGAACGATGATGCACATGATGGCCTCATTTACACAATATTCTCAACCCCGATGACTTCGGAAATCTCACAGACGCATCTTTCGAAGAATCTTCTCGACATGGACCGATAATGGGCCCACGGTAACGGCGCAATCGTGTTTAGCCAAGCGAGTCTTGCGCAAAAAACTAAAAGAACTGAAGGCATCTAAATATTATCCGCCGCTGTCTCCTCTAAGAGGGTTCGTCCGAATTTCACCAAAGGCATCGCTCCACAGAGAGTTTCGAAGATACGCCCAGCTGCACATGTTGCTGAGGAGGTCGTTCGTCGATCATGTTGAGGGTATGAATATGCCGTTGACGGATTTCGCGATCCCAGGCCGAAAAGCCACTCTCTGCCAAAGGGGCACGGGAAAGGAAACACATTCGGTACACGCCAAGGTGCTATCGTAGAGACATCAGGAATTCAGGTCTGATAAGATCTAGAAGAGCTCAATGGTCATGCCTTGTTCAGAGATCACGGACCAAAGACACGACCCCCACCTTCAACCAACAAGAGACCACATTTTCAAAAGCAAGAAGTCAGCACCTTGGCTCCGACTTCCAGATTATGTTAAGTGCATTGACCCAACGGAGGACACAAAAAGCAAGAGAAAAAAAACCCCAGCGGAACTCCGCATCATAACCACCATAAAGGGTCGTTCGAAAAAGAAAGAAACCATCATCAAAATGCTGATCGCCCGTCGAACACCGAACCAACACCTCGCAAAACCCGACCTCCTCCCCCCCCCCCTCTTTTTCCCCCTATACCCCCTCGAGCCTCCTACCACTACGCTAGAATGGACAAACTTGCCTTCGGGAACGTCAAACTTCCCGATGACCCGCGTCACGGCGCGAGACATGCAGTAGTTTCCCAGCGCAAGCGAATGAAGCCAATTTTCTAAGATTTAAACCGACCTACCCCAAACATCCCATTCTTTATACCACCAAGACAGGTGTCAACAAAAAGCAAAGTAAAAAGCAATTTATTCAACTGCCACGGAATCGAGATCCTGCTCGTTCAAAACACCGTCTTACTCCGCACCTCTTTCTTGCCAAGCGTGTGTCCTTGCGCCCGCAGACCCCAACCGACGGCCGTTCTTCTGCCCATGTCCTGCGCCCTTTTTTTTTCATTCCACGTGGTTTGAACCCTCTCTCGAACGTGAGAGGGGGGGGGGAGAGAGAGTCTGTCTATCATCCATCGCAGACTCGAGACCACGCACATCCACCAGGCGAAGCTCGTCAATGATTTACCAAGTACCTATCTCTAGCGTTTTCCTTCTCGCGGTAACTTTAGTCGAGACCCTTCCTCCCACCGTCGGCTATGGTTAACCGCGATAAGAAAAGAAGCAAGAAAGGGAAACAGAATGTAGATCTCGCAGACAAGTCTCATGTGTTGGCACAGTACAAGAAATAAAAATGTAGTGCGCGCCCCCTTCCTACAGATACCTACCCAGGAATTCTAGACGTTAGTGCGCGATTTGCGCCAATATTCTCGGTATCAAAAGTAATTGGCCAAACCATTTGGAGCATGTTCTCCTCATAGAAAAATCGGCGGGAAGAACATCAAACTCTGCTTACATAATATAGTTATCTTCATATTGAAAATCTAGGTTCTTGTCTAGAGGTAGAAGCCACTCTGATAGGGTACAAAATAGGGACTTCTGAACATCCTACCAACCTCTACAATTAGTATGGGTCGGCACTAACGTTTAGGATCCCTGGGTAGGTATACTGCGGTACTCTTCTTAATTCCCCCGCTCTCCCTCCCCATGCCCCCCCTCCCTTCCACCTTTTGACCTTGCTCCCGGGAAAACCATGAACGAGATGATTGCGACAGGTTCGTTTGGTGTCACCAGGAGCCATCAGCTGGGATGAATCGTAGGATTGGTGGGGCATGCGCCGTTTCGAATCAAAATAAAAATAAAAATTGTTGGGATGGAAAGGGAAAGGTGTCGGAGGGTTACCATGGTCGAGATGGAAACACCTCGCTCTCTCGCGTCGACCGACTTCTCTTACTGGCGCGAACCATGGAACCCTGACGAGGAGGTTCGTGTGGGAAGTATCACGTCGCACTGCCGGGTTGCTTTTTACACAAAAAAACATATACAGACAGATACGTAGAGAGAGGGAAATAGAGGGAGACAGAGGTGGCTGGAAAGGGGTCTAGACATACCTTCAGCACGTTAGCATCACGGCAGCGATCTCGAACATCTAGAATGAAATAAATCGAAAAGCCATGGTGCCATTCGGTCGGCTTCGGGCGCCACACCCCCCTTCTCTACATTGCTCCTACGCTCCGGTGCAACATTGCCCACGGCCTGCTGCTAGCCGGGGGAGAAACCGACTGATTCTTAGACATTTTGCGCAAGTTTGGGCTTAAAGGACCGCCCCGCCCCTCGGGATTTGAAAGACGTCTGAATTGCAGACCCCGATCTTCCCCAACCACCTCAGGGTGTGTGGGACGGGCATCATGTCATGTCATGGCAAATTTTGACGGTACTACGGTAGGTAGGTATGTGCGTTGAGAACTGGAAACAGTTCTCTACACAGTTCTCTACCGCTTCGGTCCTTATTTGTGTTTTTTTGGTACTTCCTAGGAGGTGAGCCGAGGCGCAATAGCAGCCGCTAAGAAGCTGGTTTCAAGGAGGATCAGGGACATGCTCCCCCGGATGGCGGGGTCTACCGTCTCGCAGGCTCTCAATATGGCGTGCATGTCTGTGATTGGTGTGTCCAGTTCATTTTTGGGCTTCAGCCTCAACGACAGGTAGGAAAACGAAAACTATCATCTTGACTGGACGCAAATGAATTATCCTCGTCGCGAAGTTATCGGCTGTCATGTTCCCCACAAAAGGAGTGTGCATGGCTCAATTAACACGTGCAGGACGCAGGAAAGCTTCAGACGTGACCAAAGCGTAATTGTTTGCCCTCGCGTATTCGGGCTACCTTACTGACCGGTGAATTCTTTTCCAATGCTGTGCAACCGCGACGAGACATTTTGAGGCATCGATGAGGCAGTACGGTCACCGCACGTCCCAACCTGTCCAAAGAGGGGGGGAATACGAGATGGTTGGTGCTGAAGGGATATCTGGTTGTGAACGACCTGGACGTGATGTTCAACGGTAGACAGCAGTAGTCGAGACCAACCAAGCGCCGACATCTTGAAAATCGGCAGAAACTTCCTCAGCTTCTGTGCCAGGTTACACGGCAGCCAGTCCAACGAGAACTTTGAACAGATGGACGGCAACGAGAGTAAATCGAGATGATGCTGCTCGGGAGATGACATGCAAGATTGTTCGGTGGTGCGTCTTAGATGGCGAGGTCGCCTATCCGCTTGCTGATATCGCATCTGCGCTTGGTCGTTGAGTCTCTTTCCCTTGCGTGGTATTGTCTGTCTCACACTGACACATATGGGAGGGCCCCGGACCACACGTTGCAATTCCGTTCAACTGGGGTAACGCTGTAGGTTTAGTTTATCACGCGTAATCTGAAAAAGATGGGGGGATCATCTTGAAAAAGACCACGAGGCAAGAGCAGGAGCGGGCGTTGGTTCGGTGCCTCATGTCGCCTATCCGTACATTTCCGTAAAAGCAAACATGCCCAATAAGGCTTCGCATGTGCGTGATTAGTGCCGGCGATATTCCCATTCCAGCGACGTGGGATTCTTGAAGGCTAAACCCTTCCGTCGGATTTGAGCCATTAGATCGTGACGCGCACAGTTGCGGATTTCTCTTGCTTCGCGTGGCGTCCTCGTCCATGCTTTTGAAAGGGTTGTTAGGCCCTGCTGTAGAATTGGACCGCATGCATTTCGGGATAAGGCGCTGTCGCTTGGACGGTTGGCAATGCTCCTCCGACATGTCGAACAGAATGTGGTTTCTCTGGTGTGTCTGATGAGGAATGAGTCCAGGTCTTGCTATGTTGATGTCGCCATGGTATCCTCGACGTGAAGGTCCACCTCACAATGGTCCTTCCTTGTCGTTACCTTACATACTTAGTAGAAGGCGGGTTTGAGCTGGGCACCACAGGCGTCAATGACGGACGGGAGGAGGCAAGAATCAGATCATCAAGTGGATCTCAGTTGTCTTGGCTTAACAGAAGCGCGGGTCGAGGTCGCATCCAGATGGACCAGGACAGAAGGAGGGTTGCAGGCAAGTGGGTGTCAAAGAAGTGGATACACAGAGCAGGGTTCCGAATTTAAAAGAAACCCGTGTTGATTTTGTCATAGCCATCGAGTCAAGATAAAAAACTTTTTAGACTATCAACTTTTTTTCTTTTTTTAAAAAAAAACACCTCCTTAGTACCACTTAGTAGAGCAGGAGAGGCAGGGGTTATATAGGTATAGTGCTAGCCAACACTATCCATCCGGCTGGCACCAGGGGGAGAGAGTAAAGGAAAGGACGAGCTGGAGATGCTGATTGGACGGGTAGACGAACAAACGAGGACCAGCCAAGTAGTGATAGATGGATCCAGGTGGATCCAGGTGGATGCAGCAACTGGGGTCCAAGGTCCAGGGCAGAGCGACCTCCTCAACTCTCTGCTCCAGAAGGGCCAAGAAAGCAATGGGAATGGGCAACTGTGGGTCCCGCCCCGGGGTCTCTCCTTCTTTCCCAGGCGGGAGGTCGTGCGTGAATTTCACTTGTCTTGTTCCGGGTTAACAGCGCTCGAAGTGCGGAACAGATAACGCTACGGGAATCGTCGCTTACCCGGCGGCCTGAGCACTCTAAGAGTGTCCACTTCGGAATCAAAGGGAAAAAGATCTGCCTCCGGTCTCTTCTCTGGACAGGCACTGGCACCCAGGCCCATAGCAAGGGCCCTTGACATCCAAGGCATTTCCCCCCTCTGGGCCACATTGCCCGTTGTCGCCGGGCCTGCTCCCCTAGGTACCTTCCTGACTGCTTGGTGGAGTGGCACCCCAGAGCATGAGGTGCTCAAACGTCAGCACCCACCACCTCCAATGAAAGGCCCACGGTAAGCCGTGGCGTGAGCCATCGGCAAGCCAATGGAAAAGCGCTCAGCTTCCCCTTGAGCTTCAGGTTGGGATGGCAGTTACCCGATGCTATGGATTGCATAACGAATCCAAGACACCTCCTCATACACTCTGACCACTCACATCATCACCTCATCTCCCTCAGCACCCGAAGCTGCGGTCCTGGACACGGTGGACAGAGCGCCGTTCATCCATGTCTACGGTATTGGGAGTGGCAAAGCACTTGTGCCCGCCGCAAGCGTACTCATACTGACACGGTACTGCGTAGGTACTCAAGTAGTCTGCGCTGCGGCCATCTCCCTCAAAAAATCCCGACCCGACGACGACGTTTTCCACAAGGGTGCCAGACAACCTCTGCGAGTCCAGCAATAAAGCTGACCACACAGCTGACCATCCAGGTTCAGCCGCGCACGCAAGACAGCGCCGACAGGTGCCAAGCAGGTCCGCGTTTGCGTTTTCGCTTTCTCAAATCCACGGTGTCGTGTCTGGGACGCTGGTTTAGCTTTTGCGGCTGCCGTGCATTGAAATGGCATTCCCATCTCCAAAGCGCCGCCCGGTCGAAGCCCGAGAGAAAAGACGAGATGAATCTTTACCAGAAATCACATCTTGGCAACTTAAACGTTCGGTCCCGACGATATCCACAAGTCTCCGCTACGCTACGACACTGATCTGCTGCAAAAATCGCTGACATCAGAGCTCCTCTTTTGACGAGTCAACAACAATGGAAGAGCCGGCTGCGACTTGGCTGTCGGCCGCCCGGCAAGTGCAGGGTTGGTATCAATTGTGCAACTGATTGTCTCAACAACAGCTCTGCCAGAAAGCGTCGCACCCAGGACGCCGCACAAGTATATCGGCTTCACTCTGCCTGAGCTCTCTCTACGGGAATGATCAACCCTACCCCTTGCTGTTTGCTTGTCAAGAATTGGCCGAGACTCGACTTTCCCATTTATAATATCCAAAAGGCCCCGAAAAGGCAGCAAAAACGATGCGTGTATGACAGGATCGGGCACGGTGTGCGGATTCTACTGTGAAATACGCCCAAATCGTCACTCATTCCCGTCTGCCCCTATCCCCACTGTCCCCCGTATACCCTGACCCTGACCATTTTCAGGTCCACTCTCAGCCCGACCAATGCTAACATGAATAAATCTTGTATGTGGAGACCGAGGGACTCGGCAGATCACTCAGAACAGCCCTTGAATTGGAGCGTCTAATTCTGTCCACCGCGCGGGTGCAATATTCATGCTTATTTTCGACTTCAACAAAATCCGAACTGACTGTCGAGGGGCACCGACCAACACGGACGGCGAGCTGTGAAGGCGATGGTCACGCGTTACCTTGCCTACACGCCTCGACTCACGGAAGGCTTCACATAATCTATTTAATGCCCTCTGACGCAACGTCCAGACGGGGTGTATCCGTCAAACGCGCGAAGACCGGGAACGGTCATTCGGGTGCTACGGCGTCTCTCAGGGGCCGATGAATAGTGTTTTCAAACATCAGATTTTTACTCTCGGGGCAAGGCTCAATCTAAGGCAGACGACAAGACATGACGTCCAAGGGCGGGGTCTGGCTTGTCGGGGTGAGCAACTCCGTTCTAACGAGCCAACTTAGCTGGAGAAGAAGTGGAAAATTGAGTATGAGACCATCTGATGCCTTGCAGCGCTTCACGATACGTCTGTCGTAGAACGCCATGGTTCGATTTGCTCTGGTCCGGTGGACTGAGGTAGTAAAGCGGTGGCGTGCATCTTCAGAACGCAAACTCTAGCCAAGGCTTAACAAAGGCACCGGATTGATTGACATATTGTACGGTATTGTTTATGCTAATAGTAGGCACATCCTGCGGGTTACCTACCCGATGAGATCTGGCTTCCAAGAGTCTTTGGGCCTACCATGGGTTAGTGCAAGTCAGAGGCCACACCATCTCGTTGCTTGCCTGCTGGAGAGATGGCGCAAATGCAAAGAACGATACCAGTCCGGGGTATTCTCGCCGTCGGCTGCATATCGAAAACAGCAGGCGCCTACTCTGAAATATGCAGTAACGGAAGGACGAGTGGCACGTCTTGATTGCTGAGTGGCTCATTGATAGAAGTGCCGCTGAAGTCATGATGAGATACCTCACTGCGGATGCAGGATGTCTCAGTACGACGGCCGTTTCTTTCCATCCGCGCCGTCATGCAAGCAAGCATCGACCGTACGATGAGCAGGAGGAGGAGAGGAGAAAGGAGCAACATCGTCTTACATAAGGTGGCATCCATACCTAGTCATACACTACGGCTGCGGCTTCTGCTCCACACACCCACCTAAGGTACCCACCTACCCACCTGCCCACCTTATCCATCCATCCATCACAAGCAGCAAAGCATTTGTCGTTCCGCACCCTTGGAGGTGGGCTCGGGCTTCGCACTGTGTCTTGGCTGCGACCCAAACGACAGGGCCGTCTGCAACGTCAAGCGGTCCCATTGGCAGCATTTTGGGAGATGCTGGCATCTTAGCACCCTTGGCTTGGTTAGCCTCTGGGCATGAACAAGGACTCACATTTGGGGTGGGTGGGTAGCAAGCAGGGGATGGCTTGAACACTGGGAGTCTGGGACGGACAATGAGACGGGATTGGCCTCTCCGTGCCCCGAGTGGAGTATGGTTTGACGGAAATAACGAATGATAGGCCGGGACATTGAGATGAGCCAGTTGACGCGAAGGCCGAGGGCGGCACAAAGGGCGAGAAAGCGCATCGAGGGACTGCAGATGGCGATGCAGCAGCAGGGGAATATAGATCCCTGGGCTGGCTTGCTGGCTGAATTGTTGCTTGGCTTGCTTGCTTGATCGATGGATGGATGGATGGCTGGATGGATGGGCGGGTTCGGCGGGCGATGGTCGGGTCGGGCTTCGATTGTATTTTTATTTTTTCCTCGTCTATTTTACGATGTGGTTTTGGAGGATTCCTGAGGTCTTGGATGATACTGACCAGTGATTCGGCATCATTGCGAGCTTGACAATGCCGAGGTCGGGTACGAATACAAAGGCCAGCTGCACAGTGCCATCTGGCGGAGCTCAGCCAACATAGGTAAGTTCAAGAACCCGAGACTCCGGCTCTTTAAGTAAGGTGTTTGGGTTAGCTCCAGCAGTGAGCACGGCCGAGCAAAAGGGCAAAATTTCTTGGGGAGAGACAAGCTAAGCTGCTGCCCGGTACGCACGCTGAACGAACCACCCGGCTGGAAAGCGACGGTCAGTGATCATCGCCCAACCTGACTGGATTACTGGAATCAGCCAAACTCTGTGTGCAAATATAGTGCGAGGCGTGGGCAAGAAAAAGTTAACAGGTAAATCAGCAGCGTCTAAAGGTGCCCACCGCAGTACGCAGTATGCTTTGGGTTTCCTCCCCTCCATTTGGCCATGAAATGTTGCTGCAGTGTACGTGGTATCATCTGTCCCTTCAAGCTAAGCCTTCGAGTGAAGAGGACGGCGCTACTAACTCGAAGCGTTCACGACTATGACGCCAGTCTCCACGTCGGGTCACTGGGAGTGGGAGAAACAGTTGCGAGCGAACCGCCAACACTCGACCACAAGCGCTAGACCTTTAGCACCCTACTAGGATGGTATCTGGACCCATGTGCACACGACGAATTGCACTACAAATATGGAATAGTATATACAGGGCAGCCCTGAAGCAACCTTGGCGTCTCCGGCTTTGTACTCTTGGTAGCCTTTATGTCCGGGAAGAATTGGGCCTTTTCCACGCCGATGGTCACACATACTGGGTACATGCCGTATTGCTGAGGAACGGGCAACCGGTGCTGGTATCCGGAGAGGCTCGCTATCTACACCACAGATTGCCGCAGTATCACTGGCCTGCCTCCCTTCTTGTTCGGCCCTTGTCCGACAACTCCGTTTTGCTTGGCCCCTACCCCTATCCCAAAGATGGAATTACCAGCGCGCCTCGAAAGGTATTCTTCCTCATCCGATCTCTGCATAGCCTTCGCGCCGCGTCGTCCCTCAACCGTCTTGTTACCCGGGCGGTTAGTCATGCTTCGAGCGCGAGGTTTCGACAAGCCATTGTTCATCTCGAGTACGTAGTTGGCCTGGCGTCAGGACCGACATCATCAGGACAGCAGCAGAAGAAGAAGAGAATTGTGCGGGGAGAATAAAGCAAAGCACAGATCATACAGGGACCCACCTGACTGAAAGGGTTCCATTTGCCTCAGAAGACAGTTTTCTCCAGGCATGGTTGATCCAGCTGGTGTCAGTCGTAAGGGCCCCGAACGGTCGCCAGTCTCAAATTTCGTCTCTTCCTTTTAGCAATTACCACCGAGTCAGCTGGGCCCCAGTCCGAGGCGTTGGGTTTCTCTTTTTCCTGCTCCTGCTCCTGCTCCTCAACCCCATCTGTATCCGTATCTGCCTGCGGTTTGGAAGGGTTAGGTGTTGGCTGCGGCAGGGTTTGGAGTGAAGTACTTCGGCTAGGTACCTTTCACAGTGTCTATCATCTCTCGCCCCTGGTCCCCTGCCTTACAGTGACGGTACGGGACGATGGACACTGTCTCTGGTCTTTTCCTGGTACTCCACAGGCGTCTCCTCTCCCCGGTCCCCCGTCCTGGCGTTCCCGGTTCAGCCCAGGTCCCAGCCATCACACACTCTGACACCCCCAAAGCCAATTGCGTTCCTTTCTTCCCTCGCTCTACTATCCACTCTCGTCCCACCTCGCTCGCTCAATTTCCCTCTTCAAATCCCCATTCCCACCCCGTGCGTTTTCTCTTTATCTCTCCCATTTCACCACCAACCGACTCATCTGCGAACTTTGAACTCTCACCAACATCGCAGTCGTCGCCATCGCCATCGCCCGTTCGACATCACCCCTTTCTACGAGCAAGAATAGGCTGACTCGGCGACCTGGAATTGAAGGACCTTGCTACTGAGGACGCCACCACACCTTTACCACACCCATAACGTAAGTTGCTTCCCGTTGGGAGGAAACAGCCCGACGCCTTGCGTTCCGTCCTGTCGGGGCAACCAGCTTATTGGAGTCTCTTGAATCAGGTCCCATTGCAGTCGGTTCCAACGTCTTATTCTACGCTGCAGCTGCGTCGTTGGATCTCCTTCTAAACGTCTGAGTAGCTTCTACTTGGAGTACCGTGCATTATCAGTACCGGTTCTACTACCACAACACGACTTCGATTTCGTAAACGTCAACATGGCTCTACCTCCGCCCCCGCCGCAGTCGATTGACGACATCACCGAGACTCAATCTTTCGTTGATCGCCCAACAAGAGCAGGTCCCCGATTCTTCTACGAGTTGAACGTTTTGCAACAACCCGAGCGGGCTCGTGCCTGTGGTTCTGGTTCAAAGTGTAAGGAACCTTGATGAAATGAACAGCAGCACAAATCATGCAAAATTCTAACCTTGCTCAACAGCCGCTGCTGACCGTCGCCCGGTTGACCCCCCTCCCGTTGTTCAGTTAAAAGTCCGCAAGGGCATGACAGAAAAAGACTCCAAGGATGTAACCATGGCCTACAACGGAAACTTCTTTCTCTTTGCTGAGCTCTCCCCATCACGGCAAATCGCTCATGGGCGTGTTCAGACGCCTGCGGCCCGCGCCACTGGCGACACTCCTGTGTTGACGGGTATGCCCGTCTCCGGCATGGCTTACCTTGATCGACCCTCCGAGGCCGGCTACTTCCTCTTCCCGGATCTTTCAGTGCGCCATGAGGGCCGATATGTTCTCGCCTTCCACCTCTACGAAGAGATCAAGAACCTGGAGGACCGGGACGCTGCGAGTGACGTCGCTGACGATGACAACCCGTGCTTCAACTGGCGAATGGCTGTGAAGTCTCAGCCTTTTAGCGTCTTCAGCGCAAAAAAGTTCCCGGGTCTGACGGAGAGCACCAACCTAAGCAAGACCATTTCTGAACAAGGGTGCCGCGTCCGTATCAGACGCGATGTGCGCATGAGGCGCAGGGAGGGCAAGGCTAGCGGCGGTAATGACTTCGAAAACAATGCCGACACCAACGAGTATACGAGTAGCAGGAGAACCCAGACGCCAGAGATACGCAGTAATGCCGACCAGTATCGAGCTAGATCTACGAGTACCAGTAGCGAACATCGTGCAGCGTTTCCACCTGCACCGGAAAGGCGGCCTTCGGTTGCGGAATCTTTCCAGCCTCCACCGCCGCCCCCTCCACCGCACGCGATAGTTGCGGCGCCGTCCAACACTGGATATCTGACCCGGTTCTCGGCAACATCAAGCAGTCCTTACCCACAACAGCACCAGGTGCCACCTCCTATGTCCCCTTCGACGACGTCTTATTACTCAAACCAGGCGTCGCCGTACCAGCAGGCTCCCAGCCACGGTTACCACAGCCGACCTAGCTCTCAATACGCCCCCAGCAACCCGCCTTCTACTCCTCATGACTCCTATGACCGTCGTGGATCCATGATAGCCCTACCCTCTCCCAGTCACTACGGTCCCAGAGAGGCTGACCACACGAGAAGGGAGTCGGATGACAGGAGAAATTCTCTACAGTCTTACCGCATGGCACCACCCATTGAAAGCCAGAACCCGCCTGGCAGGCAGTCAATGATCCTTCCCCCGATTTCTTCCTTGCCAAGCCTGGCTACTCCGGGTATGACAGCTCCGCCTCCGCCGCACATGGTTAGCATGGTACCCGAGGGTGCCATCGAGGCTGCGGCTGCTGGACCTGCGCCTCCTCCGGAGAACGTCTACGCTGGTATGAAGCGTGGTTACACGGACACTTTCACTGAGAACAACCGACCCCTCTACGACAGACAACGCCCGCAAGACACGCACAAACCCAAATCATCTCGGGAGTTGTCGGATATCATGTCTTATAGACGTGCTGACGGCACCAACGGGCAAAAGCCAGCCAACGTGAACAAGTTCATTCGGTGAGGAATGTATAGTCATTTAATGGCGTTTTGGCGGCAACTATGGGCATGCATTCTGTGGGTTGGCTTCATTGGATACTCTGGCGTTGGGCGGTTTTGTTGTCCCATTTCTCAGACTGTACATTTTACCGAATCCGATTAGGCGTTGCGCCAACGCCAACCTTCCTTTTTTCACGTCGCATTCGTCATCTCGAACCCTGCGCCGGGTGTGCGCAGAACTTCTTCCTTTCCTTCCAAGTTCATTTCTTCTATCTGCTCCAGCGGACATGCTGCTACTTTGTGGTTCACGTTATGATTCAAATTGCTCTACACAAGATGATTCTGTGGGTCACGAAGACGGGCACACATTTTGCGTGGCTGTAATGTGTCATGAGTTGCCTGGGTATCTCCTATGTTGATGGTCATGGATGTATCTCAATGTGAAGTGACTAGTATCTACGGTCACAGGCGTTGGTAATAGTTTTTTTTTTTCCTTTTTGCGTGAGAAAATGGAGCGCAGTTTCTATGAAACCGAAGTTCAAATGTGACTTTATTCTATCCTCAGAAATTTTGCTCACTTGGCGTCGCGAATCCGAACATCCACTGCGCCAAGTTGACTACGACACTTATGGCACCTGCGAAGTGAACATAGGCAAACACAAATACCGCGTAATAGCTTACTGACTTGGGTGACTGGACCCCTCAGGATGTAAGTAGGGCGTCGGATCGATCTGCTTGAGGAGGAACATACATGGATGGATGTCCAAGCATCATGTGAACAATGTACGGTGCGGCAAACGCTTAAGGTAGATCAGTCAAAAAGTGGGGATCGGAACGCGGTTGGCGGACGCGCCCAGTCAGAGTCGCCGGCAGCAACACAAGGCCGTGAGCTGAAGTGGAGCGAATGAGAGGGGCCGTTCAGGTTGATTGAGCAACGGCAACGGGCCATTCTCATCGTTGCCCTCCCAATACAAAGATCAACAACCAACTCCCAAGCCCATCGCATCGCCCCCCCCTCCGATCAATCTTAATTTCCTCAACCTTTCTTCCCCCCCACACTTTACATGAACTTTCGCACCCTCACGCCGGGTTCATATCATCGTCTCGCCAGCTTTCCTGCCACCGTGTGCAAGGAAGAAGCCCGACGCTGAAGCTGCCGTTGCGGGTGCGGGTGCCAATGGTGCGACGGGCACCGGACCGTGAACAAAACCCGCTACCTTGATGCACACCAGCATCGCCCTCCTCCCAACGCGATTCCCATCTATCGGGCGTCAGCCAAATTCTCAACCTTGACGGTGCGGGCGGAAAGGGTTGTTCTCATGCGCCCCAGCCCAGATCAAAAATCAAATCTCGTAACTGAACAACACCAAGAACAAAACACAACGTCAATCGCAAACTTCTCACCATGCACATAGACGATTCGTATGCGCCTGGCCCGCTGACCTCTCATCCGGTGATGGCTCCCCCGACATCCAACGCCTTCGCGTCTGCGCAGCGACCAGCAGCTAAGCGCGCAAACTCGACGCAGCGCGCGAACTCCCGTTTCATCGAGGGCTCCATGAACGACCGCACCTCTGCCGCGCCTCCCCCCAACTTTCTCGGCCCGGAAGACTCGTCTGAGATCGCACGCCGTTTCCGCATGGACTTTTACGTCGAGGCACCCGACGCCGGCGTGCTCTCCCCGCCGAAACCCCAACACCACAAGTCCTCCCAGTCACTACTGTCGTCGCAGAATCACCATCAACAACAGCAGCACCCCGCCCAGAACCAACCAGCCGTCACATACGGCGACGTAAAGAGGCCCGCCAGTTCGGCTAGTAGCCACGTCGGAAAGAAGGGTTTCTGGGGCGGTCTCCGCGAGAAGCTGAGTTTCGTAAAGGACAAGGGGGCTAAGCGCCCGTTGAGCCTGGATGGAAAGCTTCTTGCCGCAGGCGCTGGCGGGTCAGGTGGGTTTTCGGACGGTGGTGCTGGTGCTATGCCGGCTCCGACTCCAGCAAACGGTGCTGGCATGCCTTCTAGGGAGGAGGTCATGGCCAGCTACCAGCAGTTGATGAAGGACGGTTTTTTCGACGCGCACGCCATTCGCTCCACACGTCAACCTCCTCCGCCGAACATTGCTCCTTCGAGCATGTACTCAACTCGCCCCCCAGTAAATAAGAAGTCCTTCGCAGAGCGCGTCTCTGGACAATGGCCCCTTCCGCCAACACAGGACGATGTCGAACCCCTGCCTGACTCCCGCGACGGGAACAGAAAACGCGGCTTCAAAGACGACGAAGAGATGTCGGCCGTTAAGAAGCTCCGCAAGTCTGCCTCGCGCATATCTGTCGACCTCTCTCTTGCAGGTCTCCGGAAACCGCGATCCCACATGGCTGCTACGTCGGAGTCTATGGCTCCTCCCCCGCCACCCAACTACATGCCACCGCCACCTCCCCGCGGCGGCGTGGGTTCTTTCGTCAAACGTTCCTTCAGCAGCTCGACCAAAGCAAGCAACAAGCTCAACAAGCACGCCCCTTCGGTCTCGTACTCGGGCCCCATGGACACCGATTTCGTGCCCCCAAACCCGGCATACGCTGCCAGCAGCCGTAGCAGTATCGACTCCAACGACTCGCGGCGTTCGTTTGTCGAATCCGCGCGGGCGTGGACCTCGCGCGCCACTCGCAAGGCGGCCGAGCCGCTTGGTCTGAGGCCCAACTCGAACCACGGCGCTCCTGCCGTGCCGGGCGTGCCCAAGGAGTATAAGATGCGCGGGTTCGGTTACGGGGGTGAGAATACCCACCACAACGCTGACTTGTCCGTGAACGAACGCGAGCTTCCCGGCAGGTGGAGACATATGCGGTTCACCTAGACGGGGCAAGCGAAGTGTTTGCCGCCCTGAAACTGGTGGACACCCGAGGGATTTGGTGTGATCAAAAAGGCGCCAGGCGTTCTTGCAATCTCGACGGGCTTTACGACTTTGACGACATGAAATGACCACTATTGTTTTTTTTTTCTCTTCAAAACAATAATGAAATCAGCATCGACCGCGCAGTACGACTTACGTATTCAACACCTCTCGAGAAACTCCACCCTGGATATCGCTTCGTTTCGTCTTGTATTTCTACATCCAGCGTGAAACCCTGGGTGATCAAACAACGATGATGGAAGGCTAGTGTCCTTAATGGAGACCGAGGGTTGATGAGAACTGCGAAAAGACGATCAATGGTGTGAGAGAAAAGGGAAAAAAAGGAGAGCAATGGAGGGATAAGGGAATTCTGCGTGACGCCATTCTGCATGAGAACAATGGCAGACGAAACAGGTTTCTTGGGATATTTTCGTGCGTTTGGTGAAAAGAAAGCTCTTCCTCTCTTCGTGTATGTATCGACATCCGGGGGTCTTTCTTCGTCATTGCGTCTTTGATCTGGCCGTCGAACTTTTTGAAAAAGGAGTTGGGCCCAGAGGAGAGGATGGGAATGAGATGGAGGGGGGATCTCTCACGTCTCTTTTTTACGTCATCTTCGGTACACCGGACATGACTTGCATGGTGTTGATTTGGGACAGGACAGGACAGGACAGGACAGGACAGGACAGGAAATGTGTGTGTGTGTTTTTGTTGCTTTGCGGGGACATCTGCTGTCTGTGGTATCTTTTGGTTTTCGTGATGGATCACGGAACGGGGTATTACTCCTGCGAACGGACATGACTGATGGATGGGGACGGGAGTTGGTGTGTGTTTGCATGTGCGTGTGTGGGATTTGTCTAGTCTGGCGATGGATGATGAGATGACTGGACGAAATGCATACGAAGTACTTGAACTGTCGATACCTTTGAGATTCCGTGGAGCTTCGTGTGATGTTTAATGAAGTTATTCTCGAAACGGCAAGCCTGAATGGGCTTCTTTTGCCGACTGTCCACGATAACGGAAGACATCAACGACAACAACAACATGGTGCCTGGGCCCGCGTCCAAGCCCGATCTGGCTGCTGATGGTGTCTTGATGCCAAATTCCGACGGGGGCCAAGCACAAACATCAGAATGGTACGTGTCGCTGGCCCTGTAGTTTTCGTGCAATGTTCGCATCGTCTGTACATCACCTGAGATGGTCCTCTGTTTTGGCTCTTGTACTTGGCTGTCCGAACTAGTGAAGAAGAATGAGAGGAGCACAATCAGATATACACATCGTCCCCTCCGTGAACTGGTGATTTTCGCTGCTAGTCGAAAGGTCTCCAGCGTTCGCCGACGGCGAGAAGCGGTGGAGGTTGACGCCGTTCTTCTGCGAGATGTCGGGTCGGGAGGGGGAGGGATTCAACCAGCTTGTTCACGACATGCCGCAACATCTCGCAAATTCAAGGTCCCAGAGATAAGAGTACCAATGCTGTCTGGAGGTTTGGTTGGTCCTGAGAGTGCGATGTGCTACTTTCGATCTTCCGACTTGCTTCATCAACACTTTTCTTCCTGACTCCCACCCCCCTGGGTAGGTCAGAGAGCGGGATAGATTCAACGACGGAAAAAAGTATTCCATACGAAGAGCTCACTGAAGGAAAACCAGACTCTGAAAGACGGTTTACACCCTCCCTCCGTCTTTCGAGAGCCTGCATCATATCAGTAAACACTTCGGCTTTCTTGTTCCTTCCCTTCGTCTGTCTTGAATGTTCTTTAAGACCGTATTCCTCGGGGCGGGGCAAGGGGGGATACTCCCATCAGCAAGTCTTGCGCTCGATCCTTTGCATGGAGCGAGCAATCCGAAATTCCCGTGGCGCTTTTCAGGAAATACCGGAAGCCGTGGCCCATCTTCTCTTCTGAAGGTCTTATATCTAGCAGAGCTCAAAAATTGCGCCGTCGGTCGTACCGATTGCTCGTATGGTGCGTGCGTCTACGAATGACTTCGCCAGTGATCAAAGAAAGGGGGCCGAGAAGAAGACAGCCAGCCTACCAACCTAGACTTGAAAATAAGATAAAGACAGGAAAAAGACGGCGGACGGCAGGCGGCACATTTTGGAACTCGTTATCGATTTGGATTCTTACGCTGCATCACGCTCGCTTGGGATTTGCTCAGCCCTGAGAATCAAGCCCATGTGAGAAATGATGTGCTTCATCTCGGAACGTAGACATATCCCTTCAGCCGTCATATCGTCGTCCCCCAGAAAGCCACGGACCTGTGGCTTGTTCAAAAAGCAGTCATGTCACCGGGTAGTGTCCTTGATGAAAAGACTTCAGTCGCAGCACCCTCCCCCTCTTGAATCACTCGTCGGACCCGTTTCTCAAGGCCAACGCGATGATTACAACAACAATGGAGAACTGTGAGAATTGCCATCATGATCCATCATGGGGAGGTCCTGATGCTTTCCAAGAGAAAAGAGAAGACAAGCCCCCCTCCCCCCCTTTCTTCCTCCTTCGCAACACACGGTGCTCATCTCTCACGGGATGGGTCGGCGTTTTACTGAAGCACACTGTCGCCAAGCCCCGCTATAGCCTGTGCAGACCTGCTGAAAAAAGACGACGCTATTGAAGCTACTCGGCAAGTGCTATCAGCCGTAGAAAGTCCATTTTGAGGATTACAAAAAGGCCGACACTTCTGACAGAGAACAATGTGTGGCAGCGGCGAGAAGTCGGAACCATAATCGAATAGTCTTGATTCGCCCCGGGCCAAGATACGGGCCATACGGGAACGCGCAACGGGTATCGTCGAATGAGAATGCTGGTGACGCTGCGATTTCATCGATGTCATTTCCAAGCGTGATTTCGGACGCCACTATGTCATCTGTCCCTAACCTACAGTTGATAAGTTCAATTATCGGTTGGAGAGACTGTAACTATCTGTGGTCTCGCTCCCAAGAACCGGTCCAGGTTATGCATAGCCCCTGTGATACATGTTGTTGGCCAAAGGAAAGAGTGACGAGAGATGGAAAGATACGTCGCTCAACAGTACTCCACCCGTAGCAGTCTGCATTGAACGTGCGCATCGAGTCATCACACACACACACACACACACACACACATGGAACAATCAGAATGTCTTTCCTTCGAGAGTCTGCGTACCACATAAGAACGACATGGCAAGAGGCGGGAATTCGTTGCCTTCAGGAGCCGCTGCGACGAATTCGACCTGATAATTAAGCTGTTCCGACTATCCATTTGAATGGCGGAGAGACGTCAAGTCAAACTGGGTGTAGTTCTTTCCTAGAACACGTCATTTGACTCCCGAACACCGTCTTCAGAAACCTTTAACTCGAACCACCGTATATGTCGAGGCAGCCATGTGCACACGAAAGCGGCGGGCTCTAGCTTCGCCTGAACAGACCAAACAGTTGGGTGACGCTTCGATCGCTTCCTTCGTTAGAGGATGGGGTTGAGTTACAACATTGGAGCAGCCAAAGTTCTGTTTACTAGTTGCGCTACGAGCTACTGAAACCGAAGGCTCTTTGTTGGTTCAGGGAAAATGATTGGCAATACACGGTTTCCATAAAATGTTATTGCTGTTGGAGCCGGTCGGAGGAGTTGTGAGTTGAGTCTGGGTACTATTAGTAGAAGGGGGGGGGAGGGGGGTGAGTTCGTGGGCGCATGTTACGAGGCGGGCATGCGAACGCAGTCTGCGAACGGGCAACGTTAAATCTGCTTCCCCCCAAAGCTTAAGAAAAATTTCGCACATGGCCACTGAGCAAAACTTGCAAAGCCGCGTTAGATGGCGGCCGGAGCCTGGTTCCTTGTCCTTGGAACACAGTCGGTAACAGACTCGGCGTTACTGGAACCACAGAACCTCCCGGCACAATAGAGATACCTGACCTGGTCATGATGGCTATAAGAGAGCGGCGCGTTATATAGCTTACCTCAAGGCATTAACTGCATGCTTGGTGCTCTACATGAAAGCGTAAACTTTGTGGCATGTTGTCGCGTTGTGGATCCGAGGCGGACCAAGGTATGCCTTTATGGTAACGGCAGTAAAATTCAGGGTCCAAGTACCCTCCCAGTTGCTTGACTCACCTACCTTCGTAGGAAAGGCCTTGCACGAAGGGTCCAATGCGCACACAGAGTTGCGCTGAAGTTCAATATCGAAGACCATTCGATGTAGAGGGCAATTTGTTGTCTGCTAAGGTATCCCCCGAAGTTCTTCTCAAGGCAGATAGAAACAAACGTAGGGAGTTGCGACACAACTTCCACGGTTGGAGGGTTCTCCGGTGTCCGGAGGTCCATTGAACTACTATAAGAGGGACATGAACGGAGCAACTGGATATATCGTGGCGACGATAGGAATGTCAAGCGCGCTTTGCACGTATGCGTTAGAATAGAATAGTTGGGGGCCTACACCGAAAGCCTAGTATGGCATTCTAAATTGAAAGCAGCTTCAGACGGCCATGGATCCTGAGCCTGGCAATCACACCATCTGGACGACAAGTTAAAACCACCAGAGCCAGAGTTACACCAGGAAGATCCAATCGACCCAAGAAGTGGTCATGCCGCCGATCCACTAGGTAGTCGTCGCTAAGTTGCGAGAACGCATCAGGTCAAACGTGTGCGTCAGGCGTGGTAGGCAATCAGAGACTTAGGGATGGCAGAATTTCGAGATCGTCCATGAAATAAAAACAGTTCTCGATACCCTGCAGCAGAGACACAGGGCGGTCCTTGACCAGGCGGACGGGGCGGGTGCCGGAAGTGTCGGAAGTTCAGTGGTCATCCGGTGGCGGGCCTCCGAGTGAGTTTGGCCGATGGCGGTTAGGTATCGAGACATAGAACTTTGACTCTGGGCCGATGTTTCGCCGTGATGGCTGTCCCTGAGCGCTTTGTGAAGACGTGCCTGTGCCTGTGCCTGTGCCTCTCTGGAACCGGGTCCGAAGGCGCCGAAGAAGCAGATTGATTGGGCGACTGGACGAGAAGCAATTCTGGGCCTCGATCTTGATCCAGCAGTTGTTGGGTAGCCCCAGAGGAGCGCCGGTGTAGTGGAAGAAGAAGTGGAGTGAGAAAGCTGTTTGTTGTTGGCGGTTGTCGTCCAGCGTCAGGTCGTCTCTGGAGTCTCAGTGGTGGGATGAGATGAAGCAGGGGGGAAAACCCCCCACAGGCCACAGGAGAGGGCGAGATGAAATACGACGTGGCAGCTTTGGAGTTCTTGCAGGCCGGTGAGGGAGACTCGGTATTTCCTTTCTATGCGGAAAAACATGCAGGCTCATCCATTCTTGTGGTGTCGGGCGCCGCGGCGCATGGTCCTGTCACGACGAACCTCGTCTGCGGAAACGACCGGATCCAATGTTAAGTTGGTACTGCCTACGCAGTGCTGGTCTGACGGATACCTTACCTTAACATGGCGTTTTCCAGCCGTCCAAGGGGAAGCGGAGGAAGCACGGAAGGTAGATAACGCCTTACTTACATACGCGGAAAGTGAAGCAAGTCGTCCGTTCCTTGCGTATTCGCCCGACTGCGATATTGGTACAACGCATGCACCTAGTGCCTACCGTACCTAGGCACCTAAGGTAGGCACCTATAGGTAATAATATTACCTTAGTAATTACCTAAGGTAAGGTAAGGAAGGTCCTGCGAGTGGAAGAGGATCCACAGGAAGGTGATGGCCGCAAGGTCTAGCCAGCCCACCTGCCCCAAGCAGTTCCAATGTAAGCTGTGCAAGGAAGGTACATACAATGTTCACCACCTCATGTTAAGGACCCGACGACTAGAACACGAGAACCAGCGAGGCTGGCAGCCAAAAACATGTGCTAAAGCACTACTATCCGCATTGATACCTTACCCAAGGACCAAGATGGTGAGGTGAGGTCGCATTCAGACCAACCGTCACTCCCTCCCTCACTCACCCACCCAACCCCAAAAACCCCAGAGACCCGCCGCCGCCCGGACTCACTCCGTCATCTCATGCTGCTGCGACACGTGAACCACCACCTTTGAATTGGAACTGAGCGCCACGACTGGATTACAGCGTCCAACTCTTACTGAGCGACCTATTGCGTGCCGAACGCTGCGCTGGCGACCGTGAGCACCGGTTACCGTTACGGCTACGATTACTCCTGCTCATGCCCTTGCCCGGCCTAACCTGATCTTTTTTCCCCTTCAAATTTGGGACGCGTCTTTGATCTTCAGATACCTCACAGACATTCCACACACAGACACCCGCTTCCCCATCTCCCCGACGACCAACGACCCGGATTGAAAGCTGAGATCGTTAATAAAAATAAAAATAAACCAGCCTGCCGCTCCGGCTCGAACAAATGAGACAATCGCTGCCGTAAACCCGGGGGAAAAAAAGGAAAGAGAAAAAAAGTTATCATTCACCGATACGTTCATTCCTGCGAATCCGAGCTGATGCCGGGCGGCATCGTCTGTCTGCGACAGGCGCATTCCCGAGACACATGTTGTGCAGCCACGCGACTGACGAATTCACTCGGGCTTCAACGGATATCTCAACCTGCTTCTTCATCCCTGTTGCAGTCTCCACCTCGAGTGCCCGACACGCCTTCGAAACGTTGCGCACTTCCTTTATTAATGAGACATGGCCGAAGTCAAAGACGAGAGGAATCGAGAAAGTCGACCCGAGAAAAAGAGCTTCTGGGGCAGCATTTTCAGGAACAGGAGCCTCGCGAGAAAAGGGAGACTGGTGCGCACTCTTGCTTATCGCGTTCGTCACGCGCCTCATTTCCGAATGTGTCATTCTAATCTTGCAACAGGAAAAGCCAGAATCACGCAGAGCAAGCGATGGAGATGCCATCCCTCGCAGGCGTCGGTCGTTGCCTGACCTGGCCGGTGGCGCCAGAACCGTCGAGTCTCCAAATGGCCATCGGCCTCAACCTAACTCACGCCGCAGGCCCAAGAGACCTGATCCGGCTCGTGCCAAGGGGAAAGGCCGCGCGCATCCCAACGGTCATCTTTTGGATCGAGGTCCATTGACTGAATGGCCACCATCCGGCATGTCGAGTGAAGAGGAGCTTACCCTTGGCGATGCTGTCGCACTGGTATCTCGGAGCGTGCCAGCTCATAAGGGACACAAGCGACCTGTGCCGCACGCATCAGATCACTATTACGCCCTATTCGCAACCTCGACAAATGGAAACAAAACGGAAGAATCCGACGCTGTCAATCTTCACGACTCCATGACCCAGCTCATGACCCTCCGAGTGCAGGGGCCTGGTTTGGCCGATTATCCCTGGGAGACTCTAGAACAGCCAAGCTATTCCTTCTTCCACGGCGTACGCCCCGGAACAATAACTTTGAATCAATGGGCTTCCATGGCCAGTGTGTTACCACCGACTATTGCGTTAAGAGATTCGGGTGTCACGCCTCGCGAAGTCGAGTTGGGTCACATTTTCAGGCGCCTCAAGGAGCTGGAATCTGGATTGGAGGACGACAATGAGGAGATGATGTACAAGAGCTTGTATCGCCGGTTTCTTCGCGATCCCGACAAGCTTACGAATCCGCACAAAACACTCGACAAGCAGATTACTGATCTGATCATGGTGTTGACACGGCCTGACTGGATTGATTTCACAAACCCCAAGAACCAAGTCGTTACCCGCTTCATCTTCGATCCGGGCCACGCCAGTCAAGCGCAATATCACAAGTTCTGCTATCAGCTGCTCCTCAGCATGGAGCTTGACCTCCGCATCAACTCAAGTCTGCACGGCGAATGGGCGAAAGAAAAGTTGCTACCACAATTTCCACCGACTATTCAGTGGAATCTTGCCTTAGCAAGGCGATGGCGAGAGCATGTCAGGGTGGAAGACTATGGAAACACTGTGGATCAGAGTAAGAAATTTCCACCCATGTCGTACCCCGAGATTCTAACATGTAGTAGTCAGCCTAAGATTTCGATTGAAGAAGCGGCAGATCAAAATGCTGCGGCGATTCGCACAGATGATGAAATGGCCTAATCTGGGACAGACGCTGGATACCATGAAGCAGCGGGATATGGAGGCAAGTCTTGACATCATCAGCTCTGATGCTTTGGCCTTCTTCAGTGGCCTAGTGCTTCCCGGTGTAAGTACAAGTTTTGTTTTCTAGCTGTGCTGTACTGATCTTAGGAAGGCCACATTTCCATTCCTGATTATGAACACCCTCATAGATATCGATCCCGACAAGGCAACCGACTCCCTTGCTCTTCTAAACCATCTCCATCCTCATTGCGGGTTTCAGTATAGGAACAGTTACACGTACTGGACTGCTACCTCCATAGTCGGCAAGGTTCTTGCCCCGACTTGCCGTTCTTTGGCGGGATGGGTCGGACCTGCTCGCCCAACCACGGATCTCGGCCGTTCTCAAATTGCACGAGTGCGATCGCGTCGTCCCCGTCAACGTATGACTCCCGAAGACGTGCAGTCCATGAGCGAACGATCCGATCCCCTTGGCCCGCCGGCCGAAGTCTTTCCTGTCAAAGAGTACAAATTAGCGGCCCCGGAAGTTGATGACATTGTCGACACGGTACGCATTGAAATGCTTAGCCTCAAGGCTATTCCAGAGCGTTTCCAGGAACGGCCGCCAGCGCCAAAAATATACGACGCAGCGATCCAGTTCGCCATCGATGGGGTTTCGTGGCCGATGCGTCTCACTTACGATGTTTCCTTCATCTCAGCGTGGCCTTGTTCCGACGGCCCTCATCCGCTGTTCTTCGATTACATTTACCAAACCGTACGAGTCGACGAGATCATGTGTGTCAAGGACTGGGGCGGTTTATATGGCCACTCACAGAGCGCGCACAGCTCCAGGACTAGTTCTAACGCAGGGCCTCACACAGCGAGCAGTCAGGAGCAGGTTGACGAAGAGCAAGTTTTGGTGGTGGAATCGTTTGGGGTCAGGGACAATGAAGTCCTGGCAAGGGCCTGGTGTTCACACTGGGGTCTCAGCGCCGTGGTTGCGGACATTCGAAGGACATGGTGAGTCTGCTATGAAGTAGCGGTAGTAGAGAGGTCTTACTAATCATGCTCAGCATGGCTTGCGCGATCCGTGAGGCTTACGCCGCTACTCTGACGGTCGTTATTTTAATTGATAGCCAAGAGTATAACGACGATGATTGATGTCAATACCCAATATTTGACACGATGATGACTCGACAGGATGCGGGGGCAAATGGCTATGAATGGCACGACAGTCATCCTGGGTTTGGCGAGTTTTTCCTTTGTTGGATTATGAGATACCACTGCGAGTCTTCGCTAGGTATGCGACCTCGATTGTTGGTCGAGGATAGGATCGGGAAAAGAAGGCGTATTTCTGGCATGAGCTGAAGCACAGCTCTGGCGCGTTTCTGCGAACTACGGAATACCCCACGGCAGAATGCATTATAGGGCGTTTCGTTACGGGTGCTGGAGAGAAATGTCTCCCCTCGGAATGCAGTTTTTTTTTCTTTTTTTTACTATTAACAATACCGGCTTCAGTTGTTGTCGCCCAAGACAGTTTTGAATGCGTGCAGACACTCCTTCCAGAGAGTCGATCCGTCGCCCTTGGCCCATTCTGCTACCTTCTCCACGCCTTCAAGATCGCCCTTCATGCGAGATTCGTTTGTTGTCCCGTCCAGGACGCTGACATGGTCTCCTAATCCCAAGACAAGGCTGTACATGGCTGTTTCGTTGCTGATGCCAACTGCCGAGGCGACCTTTCCCACGAATTCGCTCTTGACGATGTCTGGATTGGCGGTCAAGGTCCAAAAGGACTGAAAGTTAATACCTCGTTGGCGACAAAACAACCGCACAGGGGTGTTGTAAGCTTCCTTGGGATTTAAGCGGTTCTGAACGACGACAGGCTTGACAGCGGCGTCGTTGCAAAGTGCGCGCAGCTCATCCAGGTCCACATTCGAAATGCCAATCGTACGGATACGATGGGGTACTGTGTTCTGTCAGCATCTAGCAAATCATACCCCCCAAGCATTCAGGATATCTTACCGTAGGACTCCAGGGCACGCCAGGCCAGTAGCGTATCTTCGTACGCGGCGTACGGCGCGTGCAGCAGGACGCAGTCCAGGTAGAAGTCGGACTCCTGGCCTGACGCCGTTGGATCCTCGGGACAGTCTTTGAACAGCGAGCCTGGGACGGACAGGCGCTTGAACGAGGAGGCGATCTGGCTGTGCACTAGATCGGGGATGGAGAGCTCAGACGGAGCCGGGGAGAACTTGGTCTGGATGTAGAGTTGAGAGCGGGAGATGGTCCTCGGGTTTTGAGTCAGCCATGTCCGGAGGCCGGCACCGACGCCCTCTTCGAAGTAGTGGTGGGACGCCGCGGTGTCTAGGCCGCGAAAGCCGGCTGACAGCGCCGAGACGACGAGGGGCGCCGTTTGAGCCTTTTTCCAAGCTGTGCCGTAGATCAGGCGTGGGATCGGGGCAACATTGGTGAGTGCCATTCTTTACAGATTAATAGCAATTTAGTATTTGCTGGGATCAGTCTTGGCAAGTTGTGGACAGGTAGGTGGTGCACACGATATCAATGAGAGAAGTGCGTCGCAAGGGATGTAGATTACGACGTGTGATGTAAGGAACTTGTGAGGGGTAAGTTATCTGATGCGACGCATATTCAAGCATTGAGGCTCATAGCGGCGCGTAACTCAAGCCGGAGAACGTGAAACCCTTGGTTTTCAAAATGCAGGACAAGCGTTTAGATGGATATTGGATGGACTTACGGCATGGGCTTAGAAGAAGTCCATTACGGCGAATAACTTCGTTCGTGCCGATACTCCCCAGCGTAAGGTAAGGTAGCTAGCTAGCTTTCACTTCGGCCCACGCGGGGTTGCCTTCCTTGTCCATAGGAAAATGCTGTGTATGACGTCTTATCGAACTCCCCGATAAGACAAGCCCCGCCGCGGGGTAAGGACGTGACTCAAAAGGAAAGTTATATGAGTCGAGGTCACCGCGTATTTGTGATGTTGATGTTGGGGTTGATCATTTGTTAGTGACACCCAAGGCGCACCAGTAGGGTGTTTGAAGGAGTCTTGGGGCTTGCGGGTTATGTTGGCAATGTTTCTAAGCAAACCTGTGTCGCTGGATGTTTTGGGCGGAACTGGGCGGGATCTCTGCCTCTGCGAGCTCGAGCATCGTCGCATGTTTTTGTGTTCCAGTTTTCTGTTTTCTAGCCAACACTCTTGTCCATCCGTACGTACCCCGCAGCAGCTCCCCTCGAGCACTGCGGGTGGTGTGGCGGGGTGCACGTCGATGCGGGATTGAAAAAGGGGAATAGACACCCTAGCCGATTCACACCATCTTCCAAATGTCTGCTTGTGTTGTCTGATTTGTCTGGCCCTCATATACCCTGCTGTTTGGCCTTTCTTCTTTCGATCTTTACGTCCCTCTCCTCTCGTCAGTTCGAATTATTGAGCCACGCTCGCGACCACGACATCACGATGGCGCCGCACACTGTCAAATGGGGCATCATGGCCACTGGCTCGATCGCCGAGAGTAAGCTCCCGTTCTCCCAGCATAGCTCTCTCTACGATCCGTTGAACATCCAAAGACTAACAAAACCAGCCTTTTGCAAGGACCTCCTGACCAACCCCGCCGCCCGCGAGGTCACCGACGTCGCCCACAAGATTGTCGCCGTCTCCTCCTCCCGCGACGCCCAGCGCGCCCGCGACTTCATCAACAAGATCGACGGCCCTACCGACGCCGCCGTCTACGGCTCCTACGCCGAGCTCGTCGCAGACCCCGACGTCGACATCGTCTACGTCGCCACCCCTCACAGCCACCACTTCCAAAACGCCATGCTGGCACTCGACGCCGGAAAGAATGTTCTCTGCGAGAAGGCCCTGACCGTCACCGCCGAGCAGACCCGCCGCCTCGTCGAGACCGCCCGCGCCAAGAAGCTCTTTTTCATGGAGGCCGTCTGGACCCGCTACTTTCCCCTCAGCATCAAGATCCGCGAGCTCATCTCTTCCGGCGCCATCGGCAAGGTCTATCGCACCACCGCCGACCTGTCCTTCAACAGCAACACCGAGGACCCCGCCAAGCTGTCGTTCCCCGACTCCCACCGCATGGTCAACCCCGAGCTGGCTGGCGGCGCCCTGCTGGACCTGGGCGTCTACTCCCTGACGTGGATCTTCCAGACGCTGTACCACCTGCAGCCCGAGGCCGAGAAGGAGGCGCCTCAGGTCCTGGCCACCGTGCAGAAGTACAGCACCGGCGTCGACGAGTCCACCAGCATGCTCCTCAGCTTTCCCGAGCACCAGACGACTGGTATCGCCACGACCTCGCTGCGCGTGGCCACCGACCCTGACGGCAAGGGCAAGTCGGCGCCTGCCATCCGCGTCCAGGGCTCCGAGGGCGAAATCCAGGTCGCGCACCCGGCCTTCAGGCCGCTGTCGTACAAGGTCATCAAGAAGGACGGCGCCGTCGAGACGGTCGACTGCCCGATTCCCACGGACCCCGGACGCAACAACTGGGGCCACGGAATGTTCTGGGAGGCCGACGAGTGCGCGCGCTGTCTGCGCGACGGCAAGCTTGAGAGCTCCACGTTGCCGCTTTCCGAGTCGCTGGTCATCATGAAGACGATGGACAGCGCGATCAAGCAGGGCGGCATCAAGTACCCTGACCTGATTACCACTCCCGAATTCGACCCCAAGAGTCCGTTGAACCTGGGCAACGCCTGAAGAATGATTCTCGGGAAAGCCATCAGGAGGGGGAAAAACACAAGTTGAGCTAGGTAAAAGATGAAGGAGACGGGAAGGGCGGAGGCCGGGTGTACCTCTGGTAATCCGGAACCGCCGCGCCCGGCGCCCGATTTGCGGTCTCGGAACGGGACGGGCGGTGGTCGGTTCAAGAACCTGAGGTAATGAAGAATAAGCGATTCCACAGTTCGTCGCCCATTTTCGCCAGTGCCTCGTCTCAAATTCTTCGTGATAAAGAGTACGTATTCTCGGAGCATGAACTCGTAAGTAACCGTTTGTCAGTCTGCTCTTCCTCACACCGCTCCCCTCCATCCCGAGGAAGCCCGACCGCAAGACGGAAAAGGCTTCACGTCAGCTGGCCATGCGGGAGACGGGAACAAACCCGCATTCTACCTTATACATCTTCTGAATTCCTCCCAAACACAAGATATAACACGTACCCTCGCACACGGCATAGGAAACGGAAGGAAGGGAACCACACGTGGATATGGATATGGGCGCTCTCGAATTCAGTTGCCAAGATTCCAGGACCTCTCGGTGTAACCCTCGCTCTCCCCTCTCCTCTGGGCTTCACCAGAAGCAACCACCCACCCCATACATCCCCACCCCACCCCCCTCCCCCACTCCCAGTCCGGCCCGGCCGCGAGATGGAACGAACGCATGCACGAAGCGTGGGTTCGAGGGGCGTTTCTCTCTCTGCCTTGTTTTCAAATCTTGGGCTTTCCTTGACGGCATACCTTTCGCAACAACCGGGCGGCACAGCACAGGCACAATCTCGCCTGGCCGCGCATTTTGTTGCGGCTGATCGGAAATTAAATCGGTCCCAAGGACTCGGTGACCTGGTCCCCCCCCCCCCTCCCTCCCTTCTGTCTTGCCCTTTTCGTGCAGTGGTTCACCTGAATCTCACATGGCCACTTGCCGAAGAAAAACAGAAGAAAAAGTGGACGGGCGATCGATCAAAGTAAGACTTCTTCAACGTCCGTAGAGAAGAAATGTAATTTTTATGGTGATCCCAAGCAAACCAAATAACCAAGCCCCCCTTCTTCCTTCAGTACGAACCTTGGGCGTATCATTTCCTTCTCGTGATCCTTCTTTCCCGACCTGTGAACAGGCTCAATTTCTTGGAATGCGAACCAGCTCGAACGGTTCGTGGGAACCGCCAGACCCCTGACGATTACCGCGCAAGAAACCCATCCATTCCAGGGCGAGATTCATCTCCATCCGTTCGTACCGCATCCTCGGAATTCCAAATTTCGTTTGAAACCCCGACTCACCGATGGAAGGTTGCGGCGTACCCTTCTCCTTGCTTGTCTTGCACCGCTCTAGTCTCTCTGTCAGGTACTCTAATCGGTTTGCCCACGCCCTCCCCCCTCCCCCTTCTCGGCGGCTACGGCACGGTGGGCACGAACATGTAGGACAATGGAATCGTGATGAGCTACAAACCCCCGTGAGCAAACCACCGTGAGCAAACCTTCCATGGATCAAGTCTCACCGGTCTAACCCCTTTCGAATTCCCGCCTTTTTCGTCAATGCACCGTCAAACGAACGACAAGTCACCTTATTGGGTGAAGACGGGGGGGCCGAAGTCGGAACAATGCTCTTGTGTTCCGGACCCCGGGACTCGACTGGGACTCGGAGTACACCGAGCCGGGGGGGGGGGAAAGAAGGGGGGAGGGTAGGTATGGGGCATACCTACCCTCCCCCCTAATCCCGGAACGCATCCCCGTTCGAGGCGTACCGCGCCGCACCGTACCGCGTTTTCTGCCGACTGGCCCATCGCACAAAGACGCCTGCCGTCTTTTCTTTCTTTCCTTCCACCCTCGCAGTCTAGTAAACGCTCAGACAATCCCATTCCAGTTTTCCCTCCCTCCCCAGAATCGTCACTCTTATTCCTCTCCTTAATTCTGCAATCCACCCCCCAAAGAAGCTGCAGACGCAAGCGCACGAACCTTGCTTTATGTGTGTGCGCACCCCCGTTCAATACTCGGCTTGCTTCCATGCATAAATAGTACATTGGAACACAAACGCCAAAAAAAAAAAAAAACGCATGCGCCCGCCCGGACGAAGGACAACTCCAAGGGAACGGCGCGCTGTATTGAACCGCGCCATACCAACCTTAACGGGACCACAGACCAGGGCCCCGGCTGAGATTGCACCTCCTCACTCAGTTGTACAACGCGGAGTCGGCCAGGGAGGGCTGTACACCGACAGACAAGGGAGGGACGGGGGGTAAGAAAGCTCCTTTTTCCCCCTCACCGCAAGTGCAGAGAGGGCTCTCTCACCTCCTGAAGAGTTCTCAAAGGGGGGAAATCGACTCAGGCCCAGAGGCAGCTCAGCTCACAGATAGGGAGACGGAAACCCACATGAGCTCATCCGGCCCCCAACCCGGCCCCGGCACGGCCGTTCCCGCCGCCGCCGCCGCCGCCGATCCCCGTTCGCTGGAACCACCTTCCGCTCCCGGTGAGAAGACGACCACTACCACCCAACCAGAAGAAGAACAAGACGCAGAATCATACGAATCCCGGCACGTTCACACCGTTTACGAGGCCATCGCCCCGCACTTCTCCTCCACCCGCTACAAGCCCTGGCCCCTGGTTTCGTCCTTCCTGCTGTCTCTCCCGCCGGGCAGCCTCGGCCTCGACGCCGGCTGTGGCAACGGCAAGTACATCGGCGTCAACCCGGCGCTGTACATCATCGCCTCAGACCGGAGCGCGAACCTCGTCTCGCTGGCGCGCGATTACACGCCTCCATTTTACAACGAGAACGCTCCCAAATCCAAGGGCAAGGGCAAGAAGGCGAAGGCGAAGGCGGCGGCCACGACGGAACCGCCGGCAGCAGCGACCCCCCCATCACCGCCTTCCCCCAAGAACCAGGTCCTCGTAGCGGACTCGCTGGCCCTGCCGTATCGCGAATCGGCCTTTGACTTCGCCATCTCCATCGCCGTCATCCACCACATGTCAACACGCGAACGCCGCAAAGCCGCCGTCGCCGCGTTGCTGTCCGCCGTGCGTCCTCGCGAGGGCAAGGTCCTCGTCATGGTCTGGGCCCTGGAGCAGGGGAACAGTCGGCGCGGGTGGGACGCCGGGGCGGATCAGGATCAGCTTGTGTCGTGGGTTACCAAGGGCGCGAAGACTGAGCCTCAGGAGAAGCCTCAGGACACGACTTTTCAGCGCTACTACCACCTCTACCGCGAGGGAGAGCTTGAGGAGGATGTTGTGGCTGTTGGTGGCCGGCTTCTCGAGAGTGGTTACGAAAGGGACAACTGGTGGGCCATCTTCTGCCGGGATTCGTGAGAAAGCGGGAGTCATCATGAGGCACCGGGTGTGGACGAAGAGTAAATAAAATAAACAGTGATCTAGGGACCTACAATTCTATCATGACCGTATCCCATCTCTTCATCAAGCGGCGTCTTTCGTTTCTCTGCCAACCGCCGTGCTCGTCACGGCTCACACTTTAGGCATACAGAGACATTACATACACAGGATGCTTCACGCCCATACACACACACACACACACACACACACACACACGCCAACCGACCCCGACCCTATTTCAACACCCCGCCCAAGGTTTTTTCGCCAAAGACCCTGATTCCCTCCCACCTGCCGGGTACCGTGGAAACCCAACGGCCAAATAAAAATCTGTTCCTTTTTCGCTCGCATACCGCGCCGCCGGCTGACAAATGTTTGACAAGAAAGGAACCAAGCCCACAAATAAGGTAAAGTGACATGAAGTAGAAGTAGTAGGCCGGAAATGACAGGAGGGACCTAAAAACCTCGCTCGACCGTCAACCGTCCGCACGTGGGGAAAATATGACTGGCTGATTTTGACCGGTGGTCAAGCCCGCGCGTGCGTGGTTACGATGTTGTTGCTGTGTATGAGAAGAAGGTAAAAGAGACAGTGTTTTTGCTCCGATCCCAATGCAACATGCTGGTGTTTCCGTTTGCCGTAAAACCCCCCCTCCCCTTCCCCCGGGCAACAAGTGGAAAAGAAAAAAGAATAATACGAACCCCGAAGGTTCCCCATGCAATCATGAAAAAAAAGGAGGGAGAACATGTGAGGTTCAGCCCCTCCTGGAAAACAGTTTTTTCCCAACTCCAAGTTCGCCGCGCCACGTTTGCTTACCCCACGGTCATGCTATGCGTCTCCTTTCCATCTCCTCCTGCCGGGGGTCCAAATGCCGACGTCGACTGGTTTCCCGGGCGGTCATCTCGGTTCCTGGGCTCGCTCGTCGTTTCGATCCTGCCGGTTCGTGCTGAGGGTAGTGGAGGGCAGGGAGCAGCGGGCCTGGGCTCGCCCTAGCGCTAGGTACGGGACTGGCGGTGGGCATACCGCCCATGGCGTAGGCCGGGGTGCTGTACGGGCTCACGCCGGTCGTGAGCTCGGCTACTCCCGGAAGCATCCCCGCACCTCGTCCCGGCGGCAGGCCTTGAATCGGTGCCAGACCAGGGCCGCCCGGTGGTCCGATGCCCGTCATCTGTACGCCTTCGTTCGGATCCGGCCCCATCGGCAGCCGTCCAGGAATGCTCTCGCGTCTCGCAGCGATGACTCGTCCACCGGTAATCGGCGATATGCCGGGTGGTGGCCGGCCGTATCGTGGGGAAGGACCGCCAATATCCCGAGGTAAATTGCCCTGTGACTGCGAGTGCATGTGGCCCCGAGAAGGCGAGTGTCGATGGCTTCCGCCCGGCTGGTCTACATTGACCGCTGTCAGAGAGAAGGGGACCACGCCAGCTCGTCGAGCCATGTCAGCCTCGCCGAGCTGCCAGTGCATGGCCTCGGCAGCACGCCAAGGAACTGCCATTTCCTCCGCAACTTTTGCCCACATCTCCGGCTTGAATCTGTTCGTTACGTCAGCTTCCGGTACATTTTCCGTTTCTCCCCCGCAGCCTATGTTGAGCCGTACCTTTCGTAGAGTCGTGCGAGCTTATTCTTACGCTCTTCGTCCCATTCGCTGCGTCTCTCCAAATAGTTCTGGTAGTGAAGTCGACAACTAATGGCACTTCGTCCCGGCAGACGCTTCGAGATGTCCTCCCACTTCATGCCGCTCCCCCGAAGCTCGATGATCAGCGCATCTTCCTCCGGCGACCACTTGCTCTGCTTTTTAGCCGGAGACTCCGAGACGTGCGGCGGCATGGCGCGTTTGCCGCTCGCAGCCAGGCCCGTTGCTACGGGTGGCGGAACATACGGAGGTAGCCCGCTAACAGGCGCTGTGGTCGCCGTGATTGCGGTCGTGGAGGGGACTGACGAAGATCGGGCGTGTCCGGGAGGAGCAGCGGAGGACTCATCTGAGTCGGGGGCCTTTAGGAGAGACGCGATATCCACGGTGACGGTTTTGCCGCCTAGATAGGTGGGATACGGCCTTGGGTCATGGGCGCGATAGACGCGCGCCAGCTTTTCGGTTTGCGTGACGCCACCCAGGAGGCGGACAGGATTTTTAATGGAGCTGGAGGGGCGGTGGTCGGTCAGATGTTCCGACCTGACGTGAAAGCGGACCGGACGCTCGTTGCTCGTCGGGAAATGCTCCGGACACAAGTTCGACTCGTTGAAGGTGGCAAATAGGAGTTATAACAGAACCGAAGAGCGTCAACGAACGGGTGTCAATGTCGACGACTCGTTGCTGCGTGCGAGAGGAGCGGTAGGTTTCTTGTGAGACAGTCGTATTAGGACAGTGGACGGGTTGGCTTCGTGAGTTGGGAAACGTCCCGAATGTCCTGGTGGAGAGTGAGAGGGGGGAAAGGGTCTGACTAGGAAAGAGGACCTGAGCTCAGATCAAGACGGCGGCGTGCTGGTGTTTTTGAAGCAAGTCATCAACATGATTGGGCCAGTCCGAGAGGCCAGTGACCAATGATGGGGAAACTGAGCTTGCCCGGTGATGAGGCAGGCAGGCAAGCGGGCAGGGCAGAAATGAAGGGCGGCGGCGGCGGCGGAAGTATACGTCAGTCAAACTAGGCTGCTAGAAGTCTTCATCAGAAAGCGAAGCTTTGCTAGAGTCATCGTTTTCCTACGGAAAGTCGGTAGAGGCCAACGAAACAAGGTACAGGCCGGTCTACGTCGGGAACTTGCGGTGCTGCAGGTTGTGAATGGAAGAGAAAAGAATTAAATTGGACCAAGGAAGTAGTAGTTGGAGGGACGGTGATGGCTTGAAGAGGTCCTGGGAGAAGTGGGGGACGGATACCGGGGTCTCGTTAACAAAGTGACAGCCAGGGCCAGCAGGACTCTTAAACTGACGAGAGGAAAGTCATCGAAGAAGAAACGAGAGGAGACTTGAGTGTGAGCAAGGGAGGGGCGTGTGGAGGGGGTGAGAAAAAAAAAAGAAGTTGGAGAGGAGGCCAGCACGAGAAAGTGACGAGCCCAGCAGCAGTAGCGAGCAAGCAGGAAAGCGAGGAAGAGAGCCACCGCGACTGTGGAGAAAGGAAAGAGACGACGAGAGATAGTGTGTAGTGTGCGTATGTGCGTGTGTGTGAAAGAAAAGGAGTGTGTGTTTGGCAAGGGCAAAGGTTGGTTAGGTTTTGAAAAGCAGCTCCAGTTTGAGCCAGCAGGAGTAACAGCCAGCCATAGCAACAATATGGTAGCCAGCCGGCAGACGCTGTGCACATAGTAGTAGGGCAGAACATATATGTCAACTTCGCATATACGTAGGGAATGACGAGTGGCAGATGATGGGATCTTGTTGGTGCCGCCTGTCCCTTGCCTTTACCTGGGCCAGCCCGTCTTTTGCCCTGCCCTCATTGAAGAATGCGATGCGGTGGAGGTGGTCGAATAAGGCTCAGAAAGGACAACCTCACTGAGGCATAGTTTGGGAACTTGCATGGATGGGTTAGTTGAGCACACATGTTTGAACGAAACACGCCCCCCCCCTTCTCGCAAAACACACACAGACACCAGGTGGCTGCCATGCTTTCTTTTCAATCCACACCCCCCAACCCATTGCCCTGTCTAGCGTCTGGCTTGGGCTGGTGTTCTCCCGTATGTCGACGCTCTGCTTGCTGTAGCTCATTGCAAGAGTAGTCCTGAATAGAGAGGACACAGGGTAGAAGTAGGTACTCGTGAGAAAAGGGGGAAGTGATTGAAATGCAGGCGCTGGCTTCAATGGCGACTATCGAGTTAGGTACATGTATTATAACCACGAAGTCATGCAGAAGGCTTTGGTCAGCTTGACCCAGCGCGTTTAATGCGAAGTCCAAGCAAAATCGAACCGATTGGGCAAGCTGGATGACAGCTGCTCCGAAAGACGGAATTCGAGAGACGCAGACAATGGGATTCGCCTGGATAAGGGTATGTTCGTGTCCGTGTCTGATGGGCAGACTTGGTCACAGCTCTTTGCAGGGGACCGATTCCGAACTAAAGGCGGGTGGAAATTTCGTCGACGTGTACTAAGTACGAGGAGTGTTCAAAAATCAAGAGGTTGTCAAGTGTGCAAGGCCCATCCATACTGCTAGGGTCCCGGGCAATTGGCGGCGTGTGTGCTTAGGGCAAGACAAGCAAGCAAGCAAGCAGTGGAGAGGGTAGGAGAGAGCGAGGGAGAGAGAGGGAGAGAGAGAGAGAGGAGCGCGGGTGGAATGTGGTGGGCAACAAGCAGTTGGTGTTGTGGAGCCCATGTTTGAAACCTGCGGTTGCTGATGCAGTGAGGAGTAGTGGACATGTGCCAGGCTTGGTGGATTGGCTTGTGGATGGGATACTCCTCGCGCCGGCTGACAATCTGTCTGGCAGCTGGCGGGGAAAAGTCTCGCAAAGTTCCTTCTTAAGACTCCGGAGACTGCGGATAGCTTCGTACTCGCGGTCCCGTGGTTGGTTGGTGCTCTGAATCCGGCACGCGCTCGCAGAAGTCAAAAGCGAAAGTATGGCGTCGCGCATAGTCGAGCAGCAAATTGGAGAAACACCTCGAGAACCGGAGACTGGGACACCGGCGGGAGCGTCGACCAAGAGGGGATGGATTGATTAGTCGGCCGAGGGCGGAACGTCAACGAGGGCTCCGATGCTTGAGGTGCCGGACGGAGTCTGGACATGTTGAACCGAATTGAAGTTCAAAGTGAACTGGTTGCTTGTATTTGATTTGGTTTGGGGTCCTCGCTGTCGCTTCAAGTGCCTGAGGCTGTGCGGATGATATCTGCACCTGTGCGTGTTCTGGCAGCTTGTTTTGCTGGAAATACCAATCTCAAAGTGCACATGCTGTTGGCTGTCGATCCTAACGGGTTGAATGGGGGCCCTGCTCGATCAAGCAATCAGGCTGCATGTCTGTCCTTGTGCTGTCTTAGGCGGCTCCTCTTCCGCGGCTAGTGCTAGTGCCACTGACACTCGCAGTGCGATTCGGTTTGATGACAGTCTGAAAAAGACGCCGGTAGTGCACTTGAGTGCTGTGCTCTGCATATGGCAGCGGCAACGGCAGCGGCAGCGGGAGAATAAGAAACGAAGAACCGTCGCAGCGAGCCCGACGTCTGTGCGGTCTACAATGGGCGTAAGATGAGGCTTGTATCGACAAGGCCGGAGAGCCAACAAACCACGTTGACAATGCGCCACTGCCGAGCGAGTCGCCCAGGAGGTTTGACTATCCGCAGGACAGCCTAGGGCTAGGCTGGCTTGAGAAACATCTCATCAATGCCTTTCATGCCTCGTCGATTCCCATGTCCTCGTCCTCGTCGCCGCTGTCCACGTCCTAGTCCTGAACCATCCATGACCTTGGCCACGAGCCAGGAACAGCCTTCATAGAGTCGGTCTGTCCTACCCTTGAGGTGGCTTGGGGCTTGTGTGCCCTCTAGTTGTGTTGTCCTTGGCTTGACTTGTCTTGCTTCGTTCTTTTCGCGCGTGAAGCTTCTCGGCTTGGCCCTTGATCTGATGATGAACTGGCGGTCAGATATGCAGTGGGTGGGCAACTTGCATCGTCGGCAACGATTTCTCATGGCGGCAGCGCAGGCTTGAGCTTGTCCAGTGGCTTGGCTGCATCAAGTTGCCATGAACCATGATCGCCATGCAAGCTTGGGGCATGCTTGTTCGGTGCTGTGCTGGCTAGCGGCGTTTCCAGTAGGTCAAAAAAAATTTTTTTGGCGGTCGTTGCATCCTGGAAGTTGGCTGTTCCCTTTTGTCGCACCTCCATCATCCCTGATGATCTATCATCCACCACGTTGGCGAGGCGGCAACGACGTCGTCGTTCGCCATCGGTCAAGCCACAAATGGCTGGGTTAGGTTGTTTGGTGTTTATCTGTTGTCTCCCAGGGTCTCGAACTGCGCCCGCCACTACGGTATCGGTGCCTGACATGACGACGAGGCGGTACATCGGTACGTAAGGTAAAGAGCGACTAGAGGTAGGCGGGAGGAGAAGAAGTAAGTATCGTGACCACTCGGATTCGAAGGCGTATACAAGGAGAGACAGTTTTGTCGTACAGCAGTACCGACAGCGAGGACGCGGGACCTTTTCTTTGTGTGTTCCTTTTGGGGTTGGTTTCGAAGATTGAGAATGGGGTGTTGTATCGGAAGATTCCTCCCCGGGGAGCAGTCCCCGGCAGCCTCGCAGATGAGATGTCTTGGGTAGTTACGCAGGGCCAAGTCAAGGCAACAATATTTCCCTGGGTCTCTTTCCCCTAGAATTTCTAGTCACTTTTCTTTTTTGGTCTACCCAAATCCACCTTCCGAGCACAATATCCCGGAGCTAAGGCAGGCAGGGTACGTACCGCGCTACGTAAAGACCGCTCTCTCTCGCATGAGCAGGCGCATCGTGCTACGACTTTGAATGCTCTTTCCCTCTTTCGCGTCCCTTGGACGTCGGTCATTTCCTCCTTACGCATGTCTTATTGCTTACGAAGGCCTGTTAAGGCAGTTAGGCTAGGACAATATTCCCTGCGCAGCTTCCACAATGTTACTTATGGTGAGTGGTCAGGTAAGGTAAGTTAGAGTGAGGATGAAGTAGTTTTGGGATGAGGTACGGAGACCAAGGTGAACGAGGGCCATGCGGTTTGGCATCTAGCATTCAGCATTCAGCATTCAGCATCCAGCCTGAGGCGCGGGATTAGCAACCCCTCCTCGCAGTCTTGCTGAAGTAGACACATATCGCTGGAAAGCAGTTCAAGTACCGCGCATTCGTTGCCTGACCATCCGGAAGCTCGCAGCCATAGACTCCCACGCTATCTAACCCAACGCCGGTACGAAGCTATGGTAAGGTAGCTTCGTGTTGTTAAGCTGACCACGGCAGCACCTGAAGGTACGCGTCGGTCACCCGGCAGTGAGGTGGCCACACACCAACACGATTCCAGAGTCGATGCTGACCATCTAGTCTCCAGTTCGACTCGTCTTGAGGCCGTCGGGGACATTACTAAGACATCTCACCGCTGCTTCAGGGACGCATTAACTTACACGGTCCTGACTCGACGATAGAGAGCATATCGCCCACCCCTTCGAAAGCATCGTGAACTCATCAGTCATGACGACTCGCGGTCGATAAGAATACGTTCACTTCTCATTTGAGGCCAGTTCGGCCCAAACCCTGTCCGTCATTCGGTAGATGACATACATACGGCTGGGGCTACAGCTGGGGCTACAGCCGGGGCTACAACGCCTTGTGCCCGACCACCCATCCGCCATCTGCGGCCAGCAAGCTTCGGCGCCCAGCTGCCTGCCCATCAATTCAAGGACCGGGGCTCTAGCACGCGGGAAGCAGAGACGCTGGAGCTTGAAAAACAGTTTTCTTGCCTCTCCAGGGGGCGGCAGCAAGATGGCGGACCGCTGACACCGGCCGACCCGGCATGTTTGCTCTGTCGTTGTCCGAACAAAGCAATCGAGAACAACGACTTTACCTGCACGTATAGTCGACACGGCCACCGAACCCGAGCTCTCTGCAAAACAGCCATCAAATCTATCTCAAGATGTCATTCCCGTATTTGATCAACCATTGAGCATGAGCCCTGGCTGTGAAAGAGGAATATTGACGACCGCAATCTGCGCGCGGCCTGCAGACGTCTAACATAGCCGCCGCCGGGTCGTAAACGAGGAAGCAGGTCAAGTGAGCCGAAGCATATGTATGTATGTCGTCTTCCACCTTGGTAGTGCTAAAAGACCTGAGAGCCTATCAAACAGCCCTCGACGTAAGTAGCAGCCGCCTGTCAATCCACCAGGCACCGCTGGGGTAGGGATTGCGTTCCATTTCGGGGCTGACATCGAAAAGGAATATTTTCCTTGCAAAGTCTCATTGCCGCATTCCATTGGTTTTTTTTTTTTTCCCCAATTCGTTTGTTGGCCTTGCATCGTGGCTTTGCGCAGAGACGACGTCGTCTCAGGGGAACCCAGCCTTGGAAGTTCTCATCCCATTAGCGATGCGAGACACTAGACTTTTGAGCGTTGTGAAGGGTGGTCTGGCAATAGACTGGAAACAAGGAAACAAGGACCAGGATGACAACGGGCGAGAGGACTTCCGCCTTCGTTGTGGGTAGGTCTTCCGACCATCTCTTAACAAGACATGATATAGCCAGAGGCGCTGTGCTGGCTATGCGCATTGCCAGATCCCTGCTCCGGAGTTGCTTCACCAGTTGTTCCGCGCCATGACTGCTGCCGACGTCATGAGGGGATCTGTGAGAACGAACAGATTGGCGGATATGCCCATGGGAGACGGGCGGTTGGCACATGGCCAATTTTCAGCGCAAGTTCAGCGCGCAACTTCAAGACAAGCTCGCGCGGTCCCGAGGCAGAAAAGCTGCCCCTCTGATACGTGCACTCCACGTTTCTCTGTCGCCATTTGGATGCCGCTAGCCTCACTAAATCAACACTTCGTCTTCCCTTTTCCTCCTCTCCTTCGTCTGCTTCGTCGTCGCCGCCCTGCTGCTAATGTTCCTTCCCGCCTCGGGATGACAGCCAGAGATCAGATTCGGACTACTCGGCCAGAACAACGGATTGTCGGTGACACAAAGAAAACCCAACGTGGCGGTGAACGGCAGCCAACATTGCAGAACCGGGTCTTTGAAGTTTCTTGGGCATAGCAGCAACCCACTGGCGGATCGGGTAGCAAGGATAGATCTGGCGTGTGGTGGAGGTGGTTTGCTCACGACTGATCAAACATTCAACATCGTCCAAGGATTTTTGTAGTTGTCACTGTGGCCTGGGGCTGAGCTACCCTGAGCTGACGCCAATGGTAGGCAATCTGACGTCGTGAACATGCTGTTTTCCTTTTTCTCCAGACATGAGGAAGACTAAAATGTCGATTGCCCCGAATTCCTCTCGAGTTCGGACGCGAAAATTGATTTGTGACGACAACGCATAGACACCAAGAAGGGTCTTCCTCACGACAACATTGCAAGGATTTTTCTGGAAAAGAAAGCCCTCCACGTCAAAGGGTTTTGTCCATCCCGAATCGAACAGCGAACGTGCTTCTTGCCGTGCCCGTCCGCGCGAGCGACTGTCCCATGCCTGCCCAGCGAGGAGAACGGGGTCCGAGAGAGATGTACATACGTGTGCGCGGTCGTAGAGGTGTGGGTTATCATGATTCTGCAACGAACATGATCATGAGTGTTTCATCTCATCCGTTTATGCTGTGCGCCCCTTTACTGGCTAGAACCTCTTGGTATTGTCTCGGGGGGAAGAAATCATGGATCAAAATGCACTGTGATGATGCTTGTTGTTGGAGCATGGCCGGATGCACACAGACAATGGAAGGATCGCGAGGGGCCTTCTGAGTGTATTTCAAGAGTTGTGGAATGCAATACCTCTACCCAACCACACCCACTTAATCAACTGGGTTCCTTCTAAGTACCGCGTCAACTCCGTTTGCCGCGGGATGGTGGTTGACATGCTTGACGATACCACAAAGCAGGTGAACGAGTGTAAACAAGGCTGGATTGGGCCGTGGGACAGGCGAGGTCGGACAAAAAGGAGGCCAGACGGGGACGGGGTTTTGCATGCGCGAAATCTAGCGCTTGACTGCATCGATGCCGCTGATGCCATGTTGTGCTTCCCGACCAAACGGTTCCCTAGATTGCGGTCTGCAAACGGAGAGTCACCAATCATTGTCGATGTTGTTGTTCCCGCCGGCCGAAGGTTAAATTTGTGTGAAGCGGCCTCGGACGCGTATAATAGTACCTTTTTCTTGTACGACCGTGTCACAGAATCAGATTCTTATTTTCGCGGGAGGAGTTACCCGTAGCTGAGGAACTGGGGTTGACATTTTTCGATCTCGTAGTGTCGTGGATGACCCAGCCTCAGATTCTGAACAGAGACGAAGCAAGGCGAGCTCAAAATTCTGGACACTCGCCAATGGCCTGGTGTGCCGAATTTGCGTGTCGTTTGGTGCCTTTTCTTGCTTGCGTAAATGGTTGCCATATGGCGGTGTACAGCAAGACAGAGACCGGGTGAGGATGGGAGGGTGAGAGGGTGAAGTGTGGATGGATTGACAAGTCATCATCGCAGAGAGACGTATCTATTTCCAGACGATCCGCCTTCCAGAGCAACTTGGGGGCGGAACACACGAGTGTTAGTACCCTACTTAGGCACCTTAGTACACAGACAGAGGAAGTAGATAAGGTACGTATCTTATATGGCTGAGATCCAACGAACCCAGCGAGTGGAGCTCATGCTCCCTTAAGTGCACGCCCCCTCCGTTACCCGCTTCTTGGGTAATTGAGGCTTGAACTGCATCGTCCGTGACCGAATTTCGCCCATCTCAGTCATCTCAGGCACACGACGACTCTACCACACCTCGTCAACTCCAGGAGCCCGATCCGACAGGAAGCGCGCTCTACAACAGCACTCAACGCCACAAGGCTGGATTCCACACCTAACCGGCTCGATTGAACCCTGCGTGCCGTCGTTTGTGGCGAAGGCATCGACCTAAGTTTTCTCAGAGCTGCCCAACCACCGACTGGGTCGTGCGTCTGACCTGCATGCGACGGGACTATCCAGCCCTACTGCGCATTGCTCCCTCCTCAGCCGACGAAGTATTGTATTGTCCGGCTGGCACCCAGCGCGCTCTTTGTTCCTGAACCCTGTCGTGCCGTCGCAAATTCTCGGCAACATCTCTCGACCACATACCGTCTCCTCATCCCAGCACCAGCAACAGTGCCTACACCAGAACCTCCAAGGAACCTCACCCTCTCCACGTGTTCCTTGCAGCAACTCCTTAGCCCGAAATCCCTTCCACTTGGACCCAGCACCCAAAGCAAGTCATTCGTCATGGCCGACGTCCCTCTGCAAGTCATTTCGGAGAGCTCGTCGTCAGAGCGGCGTATCACCCCATCATGGACGATTAGCCAACTGAGAACCAAGCTAGAGCCTATCACGGGCATCCCGCCTTCGTCCCAGAGAATCAGTCTTAAGACGGCTTCGGCGAGCATTCCGATTGAGGCAGCCGACGAGGACAACGCACTTTTGACAGCATTCCCGTTCGCCCCGTACGCCGAGTTACATGTAAGTCGGCTTGTTTCTCATGTACATTACCCACATGTTACTTCCGTCCCGCCTATGGCGGCTCGCTGGCCCTTCGCCATGGTAGGATGACATCGCCACCTGATTCCAGGGAGGCTTTCCATCACCAACCGCCTCGCCACGCCCAACAACGGAGACAAGGCGGCCACGTTGCCGCCCAAACCTCAATTCTGGCCCTGAGGCCTCCTAGAGTGATGTCTTGTGGAACCTTGAAGGATTGTTTTCCTCTGAACCATAGCTTGCTGACAAAGCCTTTTGTAGGTCGCCGATACACGACCGGCAGGGGCGCGACCAAACTTCACAGACACTACAGGTGTTGAGAAGTATGTCATGCCGGAGGAGGAGTATGCCAAGAAGACAGACTCTGTCCTGGCCTGGAAGAAGGCTCAGAAGCTTGGTCGGTTCGATCCTGAGGCGCCAAGCCTCGAACAGGCCAAAGTTGCAGCTCTTCAGCAAGAAATAGAGCTGCGGGGCATCGCAGTTGGCAAGCGGTGTCGAGTAGGCGGCGATGATTCCCGAAGAGGTGTCGTCAAATACGTTGGTGACGTGAAGGAGATCCCCGGCGGCTTGGGTCCTTGGATCGGAATTCATCTCGATGAACCCGTTGGAAAAAACGACGGCAGCATCAATGGAAACCGGTACTGGGGCGAGGAGTCAACCTTGAAGCATGGCGTATTCGTAAGGCCCGAGAGAGTTGAGGCTGGAGACTGGCCAGTCCTGGATGACTTGGAAGACATGGAGGAAATCTAGGAAGCCCTTTCTCGGCGCAATCGTTGCCGCGTTGGGAGTCCATGGCGAAGACCAGACCAGGTGGTCGCGAGGCTAGACTATAGCAACGAACCCATTCCTTCTCTCGAACTTTCCCCAGCTCAAGTCCGAACGCACACTTCGGACGAACGAAAACGTGGAGGTTCGATCATGCGTGGATCGAATATCCCCAGTTGCTCTCCATGAAGAACATTGGCAAGCCCGCTGACAGACTCATGAAGAGGCGTCAACGCAGTAAAGACAAAATTCGATGCTTGTTCCCTTTTCGCGTACATCGCACTGTGTGCCAAGACAACGCGTTTTGACAATTTCGTCGAGGGCCAGACCAGATCAGACCAGATCTGTGCTAGCGATATCGGACGATGCCTAAAAGCTGTTGTTTTTTCCCTCGATACCTCGCTGCTTTCTCCTGCTTTCGGCACATGTTCGGATGAACCAAATGGCCGGGTCATTTCGTTGATGTTTGCAAAGATCAGACCTGACATTCTCATCTAGAAGAACCAACTCTCGTTTCTGCCGGACAGAAAGTCTCCGAGTGGGACCCGGCGGCATAACGATGATCTAGCTCTGTGACCGGCTGCTTTCCGAGCCAGGTCTTTGCGCACAATGCCCGTCCGCCAGCTTTGACGTCCAAAACTTGGTAGCTACTGGCTAACTCCCACCACTTATAGACAGACGATTCGTAGGGTCGAACGAATTGATAGGTTCAGCAACCTTCCGGGCTTCATGCCGACTTTGATCAAGGCATGACGGCATAGGTTTTGAAGACAGCGCGCTCACAAAGTCTCATCAGCTTTGCTGCTAATTCTGGGGAACATTGGTCATCGGTATTTCCTCTCGACGATGCTATTCGGAATCCCTAAAGCCGGTGCTCTCGAACTCGCACTCGCAAAGGTGGTTGATACTGAAAGTTCGAACATGAGGGGCTTCCTCATTTCTGTCCGTCATACATCACAACACAGTGTTTGGGTAATGACTTCATTACACAGGGTCCGTTTCCCCAACAGGACTCGATCGTGGCAAGAAACAGAAAGACTCGTTCTTGGCGCCTGAACTCCTGACGACGGGCCAAAGGTAAGGAAGTGAGGAATAGACCACAGGATAGGCTGTGTTGTGCAGAGAGGCAGCCTAGAAAAGCTTGCGTCGAGAGCGAGCATGAAAAAGACCAGCATCATCAATGACAGACAAGCATCCCCGACTCACCTTGCAGTGCCTGAGTTTGGAGAGCATGAATGACAGGTAAGTGCCGGCCTAGCGCAGGGAATTTCTTGCGGCTCATTCTAGCCAGCGGCTAAGAGACGGGAATTGTCTGGGGAAAAGACGTTGGTCTGAATCTTGGCCGGCAGTCAAGGATCCGGGATGAGCAGACTTTCAAAATGTGTCTGAGAGTCTGAGCTAGAAGCATTGTCGTGTGGTCCAGGTTCTGTGAAGCGATAAAATGCGGCCGGCGCCTGGAGGGCCATGCCTTCTTTTTCGTGTTCTCCAATTCAGTTTCGAGAACGCATGCGAGCGGCCGCAGCTGTAATTCCATCCTTGCTGGGTTAGATACAATCATCCGCAGGTACATCTCAGTCGCGCCAGCCAGATTGATGTCAGGCGACCACCTCGGAAGAAATCATTCCCTACGTCTCTTAAAAGGAGGTAGCAGAAGGCTTTCAGTTAACACGGGTGGCATGGAGACGGGTTTGGCATCTGAGACTGAACTACAGTCGATCACCAAGCAAAGGCGCAGAAGAGTTCCGAAGCAGCCGAATGGGAGGGCGGGCGAACGACAAAAACTATATTTGCGTTTGCGTGGCGTTCGCCAACTTGTCCAATGACGAACGAATAGAGCGCATCAGCATACTCGTGAGATCAATGCAGATAATGCAGTGACAAACGTTATGTTGTCAGTTGAAAGGTTTGGGCAGCGCTTCCCATCCTTGCCTATTCGTCCAGAGTTCGTCTCTGGAATGACGAAGGAAGCTTGCAATTCGAAACTTGACGTCGGCGGCGTGTGCCGGGTAGCGCCGAAGACCGCCGGGATCTGTTTGTTTGATTGTGATGCTTCAACGGAGCACACAGCCCAATACAGCACAACTCGCCGGGAGAGGGGCGAGACCTTTTGAGGCTGAGTTCGAGCCCCTGTAGCAGACGCGAAGGGGGGGGGGCGAGGGTTTTGCTGATCACGCAGGCTCTTCAGCGTAGGAACAAGGGACTCGGCCGAACTTCAACAGACGGACAGACACGGGAATTCGATTCAGCACTTCGGTGTTGATGAGCTCCCCGAAAGGAGTGCGGCGAGAAAAGCCGGTCGTCGTATGTCCCAGTGAGTGTGGCCACAAGTGCAGTCAAGGCGGCCTTTTCACATTGCTTATCGGCAACAAGCCGAGGAAGCCGTATCCGAAATACGTGTCAACGTCTCCGAGCCGACCGGAGGACCGACGTCACCTGATATTTTGAACTCAACGGTCAATCTTCAAGGGCTAGCCCGAACCAAGTCTGGACGTGATGCAGCCGAAATGTGTCCCTTGTCATACCGGTTCATGTGGTTATGGTTGGACCCTGAAGACGGTTCCGAACTGCCGAGAAGCCTGGGGTTAAGGGGCCTAGGGCGACTTTGTCGTGGATTGAACCAGATTTTGTCGCGGTTCGTCGATGACGTGCAAGGCTTAGGGAAGAACGATCCGTGGATAGCGCGACCAGGTGACAGCAGCGTATGAAGTTAAACAAAGAGGATGTTATCTGACTGGGGATGTTGCTTGTTCGTTAACGCTGCGAATCGCGGGTCCAAAATGTCGGGATGAGGCCTTGGGAATCACTAGGGAATCCGGCTCCGAATCACTACCACGGGGCGGAGAAGGGGGGGGAGGGGGGCGCAGTTTGTTGTGTGAACGGGAACAAGAGCAAAGTTTGGGGGCGAGAAAAGGCGGGCGCAATATTAAAGCATTGAGCTTTAACGGTTTGAGTTACGCTCAAACGGGGCTCGCGGTCTCAGCGTGGTCGGAGGTTCGCGATCGCTGATGCTCAACTGGGGATGGGACCCACAATTTACCTCATACAGCCGAGGTTCGGTTACTCATACGGATGACATTCAACTCCAGGCAAGCCAGGAAAAGCCGAAGGGAGTTGACCCCGGACTTGTAACAAGGGAACGGACGGGACGGCGCAGGCGGGTGGGAATGCAGATTCTATGGTGGTGGTTTTGAAGGCTGCTGCCCGTGGGCTGAATATGGAGAAGAACGATCTGATCTGCCTTTGTTTCCACTTTTTCTTTTTCCTCTTCCGGCGCCCGGGGTTGAGAAAGCGGAAAGAAAGGGGGGGGCGGTGGGCGAGTTGCCTCCATTCGGAAACTCGTTCGAGATGTCACAGGGCGAGTCTCGAAAGGCTGCCAAGACCGGGTCCAACGGTTGGGACAGATGCGTCAGCGATCAGTGCAGGGCTCTGAGTGGAAGCAGGTTGAGGCTTTTGAGGCTTACTATAGTAGAGGGAACCCGATTAGGATGGGTTGGATGGAAACCAGCCCCCAACACAAATCACAAGACTTGGTTCGGTACAGACCCGATAGCCCCCTCCCCCCCAATCCCCGTGGTGTTGGGAACATGAGGCTCCTCCGACACGTCTCGTGTTCTCGCCGGGTCCTGGTGAGGCTGAGTTGCTGTGCTCTGTGTGGTCTCCTTTACGGCGGTTCCTCATGCGATATCGTTCAGTGGTTCTTCCGGTAATCTGGAATTGGCTGGGCAATCAGCGAGATGCATTACTGTTTTGCTATTGGTACCTATTGAGTGTCATTGGTTGGACATATTTCGGTTGACTCTACAGCAATCAGCACCTTTGTTTGACCTCAGTCACGGTAGGAGTTCGGCGTCGTCTTGATAAGGCCGACTTTGGTTTGAAGAGGCATGGTCCGGACCGCACGAAAAAAAAAAATTGTTGCCGTTTTGCCCGATGCGGCGATGCAGCAGAACCGTCGCGCTTACTCGGAGCACTGTGACCGAACAAGTTTCACTACCTCGGGGACTTTTTTTTCACGTATTTTCCGTTTGGTGGACGGGCGACACACGCGGCACGGCACATTTACCCATGGCTCCCCACTTGCCCAGGAAGGCATCTTAAGCCTGGAGCCTGCCAGAGGCGGATGGTGATCACGGCAGCGTCTCGCAACTCTTCATCTCCAACGTGAGCCGAGCCAAGCCCTCTCTCTCTTTCCAAGACAAGAATTCCCCTTCCAAGTCTCCCCCAAGTCTCCCCACACTGGGTTTTTAGCTCTGCGGAGACTTGTCGCTTCTCGCAGATAGATACCTTACGCATGCGGTAGTACAGAGTATTCCCGCGGCAAAACTGGGTCATAATTCCCGGGAAGCAATAAGCCAGTATTGAAGGGCCGAAGAGTTGAGTATCAGTGTGAGTGTGAGTGTGAGGGTGCCTTAACAGATACGCGGTTGAGGCGCTCTTCATCTCAGGGCATCCCCGTCCTGCTTGCTGTAGCTGACCAGACCTCCCGGGCTTGCCAGTGGCCTGTGTCGCTGCAAACCAGACCACCTCACTTCAGCCGTCCATTCGCCTTGTCTTGGCGGTCGGTACCTGCTCTCCCTGCTTTCTCCAACCTAAAGCCAAAGTACCTACCTCACCTCGCGTGCTGCGCTTGCCGCCACCACCGTTCCCATCCCTTCCGGTCACTTTTGTCTGCTTCTCTCTCGCCTTCTCCACCTGCTCCCTCACTGCCACAATACATTACCACCTCAACCTCCGACGCAGCCGTTCCTGTCGTCCAACCTCTTCCAAACGACAATTCATCACCACGAGAGGACGGCCAGAAAGCGATCCAGCCGCCGCATTCGTTTGACGACGACATCAGAACGCATTTAACCCATCCGGCGCATGACACCAAGCGGCGACGATCAAAACTCCGGCCAGATCCACAGAGAACAATGTCCATCTGATATTGGCGGTTCCGAAGGAGATGTGACACGCCAATCCCTCCGTCCCGACTTCACAACTCTGCAGCCTGTTCTGTTCTCCCGAGCGAACTTGTGCCAACGACTACCGCGCACCACCGTTGACCTCTCATGCCCTGTCGTGCTACTACCCGCCCGACCTGCACCGACCGCATCCCACCGCGCTGCATGTCCTCTCGCAGCACGCTTCGTCCATCGTCGTCCGTCCTTTCGACCGCCTAGACGGTTTCCACTTTTCCTCTTTCGATATCGTCGTCGAATCGGCATTCACCTGAACCCTTTCCCCTCCTGTCGTCCGAAATCCCGCTTCTTCCTTTCCTCCGTTCGCAGCAAGCGACGTCGACCGTCGCGCGAACGAGAGAGACAGAGAGAGAGAGTTTGTGCGCGTGTGTGTGTGTGTGCTTAAGAGAGAAGGAGAGAGCTAGTGAATAGCCGCGAAAGAAGATGGCTCGTTTGCTATTGCGTGGGCTGGCCTGCGCCGCTGCCGCCTTTGGCACGGCTCACGCTGCTGCGCAGATAACACCCCAAAATGACTTCCCCTCGTGGGGCCAAAAGTCGGCTATGCAGTTGATGCTGTCGTCTGCTGGAGGGGACGTTGTGCCTCTGACGTTCATAGTCATGCCCTCGACCGAGAACTTGGGACTGAATCAATCCGAAGTCGTTCGTGGGGTATGGATCAAATCATCACGGGGAGAGATTCCCCTCGTCTGGCCTGATATAAATGCTAATACGATGATAGTCAATCAAAGTCGAGGGAACCATGGTCTCAGCCACCTCTGCAAACTATAACTCGATCAACAGAGACAAAATCGCGTACCTATCTTGCGACACCGTAGACGGTACTGGCTTCATCAACCCGGACGTGATGCTGAACAGTCTCATGGAGAACAAACCGAAGGCAATTGTTCTGTACAGCACCGTTGGAAATTGGTGCTCGTTGAGCGGAGATCTCACGTATTACTCAATTTTCACCATGGCAGACGCCGGGGACGCCTCACAAGCCCTGCACATACTCAACGGTACCAACGAGGTGGACGCAATTAAGGTCACCATTACAGGAAACACAACTAGCGACGGTCAGAATGGTGGAAATGGCGGCGGTGGTAACAACTCAGCGGTCGCTATGAGCATCCTTTACAGCATCACGGGTCTCATCACTCTCCTGTTCCTGATCATCATCGCTACTGGCGCCGTCAGAGCCCACCGATATCCCGAGAGGTACGGTCCCCGCAGCGCCTTCAATGGCCGTCCACGTCAAAGTCGTGCGAAGGGTCTTGCCCGTGCCGTTCTGGACACCTTGCCCATTGTCAAATTCGGCGAGCGGCAAGAGGGTATCGCAAAGCCGGACCCAAACATTGAGCTGGAGAGCGCGTCAGTCGCTCAGACGAATGAAAGGGGTGTTGAAAGTCGCAATGCGTCAAGACAGCAGGATGCTGTCCCCGTAAATGCAAAGAGCGCGGCGGCAACCACCACAAGTACCGCAGTTGCCCCGGAGGCAACAAGTGCGACGGCAGCCGCCGCTGTTGATGCTACCGCTGTCGCTGCCACCACTGCCGAGAAAAGCCAAAGCACCCAAAATGCTGCCGATGGCGAAGAAGGGAACCTGGGTTGTTCCATCTGCACGGAGGATTTCAATGTTGGGGAAGATGTCCGCGTGCTGCCTTGCAATCACAAGTTCCACCCCAACTGCGTTGATCCATGGCTGGTCAACGTTTCAGGCACGTGTCCGCTCTGGTAAGTCAACGACTGCTGTCGGGATGCTTGTGCATTCACGAAATGATACGTGGATTATTGCTAACGCGACCTAGTCGTCTTGATCTTCGACCTCAGGGCGACAACGCTGGACCAAGCGAAGAACTTCCGCCACCGCTCGACCTCGATGGCCACGATAGTGACGGGTCTTCGACAACGGCGCAAAGAGGGCGGACGCGCCTTTTCGACCTCAATAGGTTGAGGCATGCCTCCGCTGAAGAGCGTATCCAGGTTCTTCGTCAGTATAGTACACAGCAGCGAGGCCTGGATGCTTCCGAGGGTGTGGATAATATTACCGATGAGAGGAACGAACGAGGTCGCAGAGCCAGATTGGCCGACAAGCTGCGCGAAAAGTTCCATATCCGAACGGGTCCGCAATTTTGAGCGGTTCCCAGCGCAACGTAGCTAACGCAATATTATACCGGATGGCAAGACTGACGAGGTGAAAACGATGATGATGAAATCAGTATATCGACACGTATTCATGATCCCAGGACCTTGGTGGCGGGGGAGAGCGGGCAGGGTCCCCTTTTACACTATTCGGCGGATAGAAGTTGGCGTTACGGAAACAAAGTCACTCTGGCAGACAATCAGCATTATACGGCGTTTGGCGGGCACGAGATGATCGCGAACGGCATCACTGGCGATCCCTAATACTTTCGGCCAGACGGGAAGGCGACTGTATATTTGGTGGACTGGTGTTTGAGTATCCTTCTTATACAGTACAAATCATTCACGGCTATTTCGCCGGGGCGGCAATAAGGAAGCAGAGGCCGATATGAATGGCCATGGACCATTATTCATGACTGGTCACGAAGCAAGCAGGTCTATAGTGGCTTTCACAGGGGCTGAGGTACATAGCTAGACATGAGTGAATGACAATTTGAATTACCTGACTCGACCAGCGGTGGTGACACGATCTCAACAGGCTGGACGAAATGGAGAAACTTCTAGACTTGTTCTTCCTCGACTCAGAGAAACGCCGAGACCGATAGGCCAGCCACAGAAGCGCGGCGAGGCGTGATGCGGCTGGTCAGCAGGATCCAATCCGTTTCGGCCGGCTTTCTAGCAAAAGACGTGCCTCCATTCAGGGCAAGTTCCGTGTGCCTCTCGGCGGGATCTACTGGAGAAGGTTCCGCAAGTACGTTGAGGTCTTGGTGTCTCTCTCGTTGCCCAGCCGGCAGCGGCGCCGCGGCGGAGTGCGCGGAATCCTCCCTTCTTTGAACCAACTGAGGTAACGTCCACGGACGGAGGCGCGGGAAGGGAGGCATCGGAGGGTGTATTTGTCGTACTTGACTTGGAAATAGGTAGTGGATGATAGCCAGAAGAGGTAGAGGAGGGTCAGGAGAGTGTGAGTTTATAGGGCGCTTTGCGAGTCCAATTTGTCCAATCCATTGTTGCAACGTAGGCCGATGGTCCACTAGGCTGCCCCGGCAGGCTTGGTGGAGGCATCGGCTGCGGTTGCCTGGAGTCTTGGCTTGAAAGGCTACGATGGATTTTGTATTCTTTTTTGCGGTTTAGAGGCGCTTGTTGAGATTGATATCGAAAATCTCCTGTGCGTTGCAGAGGTGAAGCCTCTCTGTGTACATGACGGCTACGGACAGAAATTGGTTTGCGAAGCGCCTTGAGAGTCAGATGGACTCTTGCCGTGGGACGTGAACTACTTTGGTATTTTACTTCCTCGCAGGGGTTCGAAGCTTCGCGGTTATTGATTCCGCAGATTTCTTGATTTGAAGCCAAATAGATCAATCCAGAGAGTATGCCGTGAGACCAACCCAGGATGGATCTAGGTTCTCAGTTCCTCCTGTTGCTGTACACGGCTGAAATAAGAGCCTCTCGGCTTAATAGTCTTCATGAAAGGAAGCATGCGGCCCGTCTAGCTACTGCTTGCTTTTACCGACCTCCTGCGTATCCTGGCGTCGGTTTTTTTTTTTTTTTTTTGGTGGTTCTTTGGGCAGATTCTCTCTCTGTCCATCACGACGGTCGTAAACTTGCACAAATATATATTTCCAGAATTCGGCATTAGAGAATCGTGGCTCGCGGCGGCATCCCAGGTCCCTACACGGGAACTGGGGCGCGGACGTCTCAGAGATCAAAAAGCATCATGACAATTTCACGGAGACTTCGACGAAAAGAACGGGCGATGAGGTTTAGGCTTCGTCCTCCTGATTCCATTCCTTCTCTCAGCGTTCTGGTGAAGCCAAGCTGGGGAGGGGGAGATGCGTGGCATCATTCCACACGTCCCGCGCCGTACGTGTCCACGCAGCTCTGCCCAGCTGGGCGTCTTCGGGCTGAGCAGTTGGTCAGGTGATGGAGGGGCTTTTCTGAGAGCAAGTTATATACATTGAAGATTAAACAAGGTCTCAGACAACAAAGCATTTCGAGCACAGGACTGGGACCAGATGGTGATTTGCCAAAAGGCAGTCCGACGATGTCCCTCAAGCTGGTGAAATCGGGGCGCAATTTACTTGAAAGTTGAAGAGGCGAAGAAGTTATTCCCGGCTGCGTTATACGTAAGTCACAGAAGTCGACTGCCGAGGACAAACACGCGGGATGCAAGGGTTGGCGCAGGGTGTGTGCATTGCTGGCAGTGAATTGTGGACTACTGTAGTAAGTCAAATGGGTGGGAACCCCATTTCGGGCCCCCCCAGTTCCGCCGAACTCAAGTGCTTTCGGGCCTTTTGAGCCGGAAATTCGGTACCTGCTCCCGCCTCTCGAACCTGCGCAATTGTTCAATGACTGAGCTCTGCTTCATTCGCATTTGCCTTGGGTTTCTTTGCTTATTCCGTGTGCCTGCTGCTGCCAACAGCCGAGTTCGTCCTTGGCACCAGTGGCTTGGAAAATGGCGTCTTTTGCTTCGTCACGCCCAACACATTTACTTCGTGACGGCGAACCGCATGCGTCCGCCGGGAGTCTACACCTAAACTACCTACTTAAGTATTAATGAGTGCTGAACCCCCCCCCAACCCCCCCCTAAAAAAAAAAACATGTTTAGTTGGGAGTACCGTGCACACTGGAGTGGCTAGAGGGTGTTTGTAAGGAGAGGTATGTGGCTTAGCTGCTAAGGGGTTCCATATGGGTGCCCTGGTTAGGCGTGATGGAATATATTTATTCCGGGCTTCTATACCCTCTAGTCACTACGGAGTGGTTGGACCAATCGCGCTCTGAGGTCGGGGGGTACGCCCGCCGCACGTACAATATTACCCCTGAAAGTTTGTAACCGTATGACTTTGCCCTTGCTAGTGCAGGTAGGCTGCCGAGAATAAGACACTAACAATTTCTGAACTGAAGAGCTTAACCGGGCAAATCTTGGTGCATTGGAGATGTCCCTCCGTTACAAACTTTCAGGGCCCCTATTGTCGATGACGCTGCAGTTGCGGAGGGGTTAAGCGCTGCTTCAGTACCTCGGCAGGCTGGCAGCCTGATGCTGCCAGACGGTACGAGACCCAATGCGATGCGAGGGCGAATCACAAACAAGACGCGGCGCTGGACCTGCGATAATCCGGCCTGCAGCCACACCTCTCAGTCACGGGGCTTTATGAAAACATCTCTCACAGTTATTCTGCGGATAATGCATTTCCGTCAATATCGCGGTTGAGCGGCTGCCGTCTGGATACCAGCGATGGCGTTTTACTTGGCCTGCCCCCATGCTTATCGGCCCGTTCGCGGCTCGACATGGCGTGGGCGCAAATAGAGGACGGTTTGCATGGAAAGGTGCAGTGAGCATCTGGGGCATCTACGGCGCCTCAAGATCCGTGAAACCGTTTGTTTCCTGCCTCACCTTAAACTCTAGGTCGCGACAGTGATGCGCTCAGCCGTTAGTCGGTTGAATAGCATGCTGATGCCAGCCGGCGCCCTGCCGATACAGATCTTGTTGGGTCATTTTACCCCCTTTGACAGATTTGGCTTGCAAACCTTCTTTTTGGATTTTTATGTTCTACGCCGGGTTTGTGGCATGAGTGAGGTCGCCGTCGGCCGTAAAATCGTCCTTAGTCGGCGGCGGCAACAATCACCCCGATCCAGACCCAAATGTTTACCGTCCAGCTTGGAGTTCTGGTGTCTCAACACGCCGTCGATGAGGTCTCACATTCCAGTGAAGCGCCCACCTTCGGGAATGATCAGTCCCCTGCTGCTAGGAGGTAAATACGCACGTCGATCTCTCTCATTGTTCCCTAGGTTTTCTCGTTTTACGACGCACTCGGCCACCGTCCCGCGACTGCAGTCTTCTTTGGTCGACATGGTGATTTAGCCCAAAGGCATGTTTACGTTGGATTACGCCGGTTGGTGCGAGGACGGGATCGGCAGCCAGGTTCAACCATGGTCCCCTGTCTTCTCCGCTGCAGAAGTTGCAGCTCTGGATCCAACCAGACAGGGGAGTAAGCTCTCGGCCTCCCGGTCAGCTAAGCAGAAGTGAAGTTACGTAAGGTAAGCAACCATCACCACTCGGTGAACGGCCCTTCCTGTCGCGGGGTGCTGCTTGTCGCCCTTTCTACTAAGGTACGCAGTAACTTGCATGCAGGAAATGGAGAGACAGAAGTATTAGAGTTTATCTTTCGTAACGTTTTCCCCCTCCACCTCGACTCAGATCCCCTGTCGCCCTTCCCTCCCCGTCCCGTCACCGTAACATGAGCTTGGCGGCGAAACAGCCTTTCTGTGCTGTTGTTTCCTGTCTTCACTTGTGTCTGGGGATGCTGAAATGCGGTGTCGACCTGATGGACCGAACGCTTTGAACCAAACTAACTGCTTGACCATTTTTCCCACTTTCATAATGTGGATGAGGACTGAACCTACGCTACGGTATGTGCTTCGAAGCGAGGCGTCCCGTGTGCGTCTGGTGCAAAGCCAAATGTCTCTCGCTTCAGTTCTCCGAGCCGTGACTACCTCTCCCTTGCTTCCCGCCAGCCATGTTTCTCTCGTACTTCCTTCCTAGTCTGTCCAAAAGTAACCCTCGACGTACAAACCGTTTCCCCTCTGAATCCCCACACGAGTCCATCACAGTTTTTGTTTGGAATCCTCTTCCCCGTGACTTGCGTGAGGGGATCGCTATTCTGAATTACACGATAGCTCTATCTTACTTGCTTATCTCTCGCCAGGCCGTCAATTTATTCGAACTTCCATTCCGTACTAGCACCTCTTAGCTCGTGGCTTATACACTGAGTCAAACTAGCTACAGTTGGCTGGACCTGGATCGGTATCTGCTATACAAAAGAAGAAGAAGCAGAAGACAAATAACCAAGCAGAAATGCCCTTGCTTTAATGCTAATAAGTGAACTGACCAGGCGCGGAAAGAAAACAATTCGAGACCGCAGTTCGAGTCTATCTGCCGACCTCATATTCTCATGCAAGTCCATTTCCCACCATTTCCTTGCCTCTAACGTATCGCTCCTCGTCCCATCCTTGTATCAAGGACTGGCTTTTTGGGCTTGCTCAATCTCTCTGTACCGCACCGTACCTCAGCTTGCCCCTCCTTCCCCATCTATCCTTACAGCACAGGCTTCGATCACCTACCTACCTGTTGGACGAAACTCAAAGACGTTTGCGTCCCCCTCCCAGACATTGCGAGACAAAGGTAGCTCGGGTACCCAAACCGTCAGATTTCCTGCGTCTATCGGTTTCTAGTAGGCCCTTCGTATATAGTTCTTCTATTTCCCTTCACACCCCTTTCCTGGACGATTTGCGGTTTTCATGTGCGAAAGATCGTGATACCGAAAACCCTCCCTTCGAACGTCTCGCGTTCTCTCAGACGACGACAGGAACGAGGAACACGAAGGCTCGGGACATGATGGGTCCAATGGTTCTGCCCCGAGTGGATCCCGCCAAGCTGCACAAGACAGAGCCTCTGGCGGGCACGATTATGAGCGTCATTATCTGTCTCGTCTCTATCAGCATCATCTCCGGCTTCATTGGTAGGTGGATCGCAAACGTGGATGCGAGTGCGCGTGCCAGATACAAGCGGCACTGACCAACCCACAGCCCAAAGGAGCGCAGCGATAAAACACTGGAGGATGATTCCATTCGTAGTGTGGTGTAAGTTGGACTGGTTGGATGTTTGCAACTACGGACACGCAAAGTACTGACAGACATACTCCAGTGGTATTAACCGTTTATCTCGACTCATATCTATTCGTCTTCATCACAGCGGTGCTACAATTCGCACTTGGCGTCAACACGAACATTCAAATCTGCGACGGCGCCATTCTACTTTGCCTTGTCTGCTACATCACGACAAAGATGTTGATCTACTTGTTCTTGGTTGAGAAAGCAGTGCGTATCTGGGTCACGGAAAGAAGTCGCGCAGGCAATGCTGACATGTTGCGGAGCACATCATCCGAGGATCGACGAAGCCGCGTCTCAAGTCGAAGCTCTACATCTTCAACTCCTTTGGCATGCTTGGCGTATACACCATCATTGCCATTCTGAACTTTATCTTGTAAGCCGGTCATCCCAGTTCGAGGCGGGCAGTAACTGACGAGAACGCAGCCGAATTACCCGGATAAGTGACGGGCAATGCTACATTGGCATGCAGAAGATCTCCATGATTCCGCTCATCTCTTTCGACGCCGTCGTCAACATATATCTCACCATCCTCTTCCTCATTCCCCTAAAAAGTATGTCGCTATGCAGTGACGTTATCAGTTCACCAGCTAATGATCCGACAGGTCTTTACACGTTCAAGAACTTCCCCAAGACACCCGCCAACGTGCGCTTGAGGACAGTCGCGCTGCGGACCTTCATCGGTGCCCTGTGCACGCTTACGAGCAGCATTGTGTAAGTTGAGCAGACAGGAAGCTTTAAGCTCAAAGTTTCTGACTCGCTTCAGAAACCTGACCGTTTTGATGGTCCTCGACGGCGAGCCCGGCTGGGTTTGCCTCATGTGCTGCAACAGCGACAGTATGCCGCCCACCTCAATACGCATCCCTGCTGTGGCTTTGCTGACCCTGTGTGTCCAGTTCTGTTCTCTGCCATTGTCGTCCAATGGGTAACATCCAAAGACAATGTTGCTACTCGATGCTCGTCAGGCGGAGCATGCTGCAACCCGGACCACCGCTGTGTCGTCGACGACTTCCGTCAAGATCCCGAGGGCGGTTACTCACCTCACATCCCCCCGAGCCAGGAGCATGTATTAGACGATATGGTCCAATTATCACTCGACAAATTGACTCTATCCGAGTTTGTCAACAGCGACAAGGCGCCCAGCGAGGCTGAGAGGAGTCGGAAGGCGTCATCTGCGGGCTCGGCCGGCGGGGTTTTGGCGACGACGGCCATTCAGCGTGAATCAAAGACGTGCTCAACATCATTGGAGGAAATGCAGATCGAGGACGGGTACACAGCACCCAACGGGCCCCAACGGATGAGTAGGCGGGAAGGAGAGTTCAGCAACCACACGAGGGGCTCACGGACTACAATCACGGCCGGCAAGCGTTAATATGGAGGGGGTGTTTAAAGGGCATTCCGACTGCTTTTATTGACACAGGCGGCGTCATATCCAGGGATATCTATTCCTCCCTTCCCTTTTTTTTTTGGGTACGGCGCGGGACGGTTCATCGTTTAACACCACGGGGCGCACTAAGGGGTCATTGTCTTTTCACTGGGTTCGGACTGCCCTTACGGGGGTTCTAGGACGAAAGACACACGGGAGTTATCTGTTTTCTTGATATCACGACAGGTTCGGCTCAGCATGAGTAGCCACATGTCCTGTTGTTGCTTTACATTTACGTACATCTGGCTTCGGTATTGCTGGGATGAAATTTGGGTACGCAAGGTCGGATACAGGCGGGCAATTGGCAACAACGAATTTTCACGGTTTACGGAATGACGCTGTTGGTTGGTGTTCACGAGAGGATTGGCTGGCCCACTAATGACGCTCCATGGGATTCTCACCTTACCCGATTAAACTCCGCATGAAAAGGTTGGGAAAGCGAGGGAAACCTGCCTGGGTCAGGGGGTCAGGGAACCAAAAAGAACTTACATGAGGGGGTTTATTCACCACACCAAGCACGCGAATACAACAGAACTGCAGCAAATCAGGGACCATCGTCCAGCGAGCAGGCAGACAGATGACGCAAGAATCATAGTAATGTTACACACTTGAGGTACACAAGCGCGAATGATTTGTCGTGTGTTCGTCGTGTCTGTCTCCCCTCTCACGCGCTGCTGCAAGCTTCAAACCGCTTGCAACGTGTGATATCTCGATTTAAGAAAAAACCCTCACCCCACCCCCACAATGGTTACTTTTCGGTGTGATTGAGGGGCTCAGAGCTGTAAGACTAGGTACCTAGGTAGGTATGCGGATCCACCGCCGCCACCCATCTCGACTTCACACATGTGTCCGAGTCTGAAGGGCCACCTCGGCCAATCGAATCCCCGTCTCTCCCAGGATTTAGAATGTAAATTTGCTTTCTGCATCTGCTGAACGGCTTTCGTGACTGTGTGTTCTAACGAACCTTTGAAAAAAGAAAAAAAGAAAAACCAATCCTGCGTTGTCACCTGCGCACTATCTCCCTCTCCCTCTCTCTCTGTCTCTCTGATACGTCGTCGCGGCTGGGAACGCCATGTGCCACAGAGCATTAATGGCTCCCGAGTGCGCGGGCGTCGGGAACATTGTTCCCTGTTCTCCACGTGTATTTTGGCCCTGTTGTCTCTTCAGCCAGTGTGTAGAATACGGACCCATCCAAACGACGGAGATTTGTTCGGAGTTGTGGAGGGGCGCAAGCAAGCCTCTCTGCTCGCCCGCCTTATGCGGGGGGGTTCATTCTTTGTGCCCAAACTTCCCTCCTTGTCTATTACATATGATTCAAGTGATCGGTCACTTTTTTCCCCCACCGATCAGATCCTTGCGTGTTATCTTGTTGGTACGGCTGCTCAGCGAAGCCTGGAAAACCTCGGACCCCAAAAGAAGAAGCTCAATAATTTGGGACTCGGACCCTTTTTTTTCCGTCATTCGAGAGTTGGGACAATGCGATTAAAGTCCTTGCTACCCATCCCTCGACGACGAAGCTCGGGCACCCACCTACCTCATGGCTGTTCCCATCGCGTCTGCTCATGACTCTTGTCGTTTTCGGTCCGCCATATCTAGGGCCTGTCTACCCAAGTCAGATCATCGCCCACTACGTAGCAACGCATTCCGGACAAGGTGAGGGAGGGGCCGGGAAAAGGCTTGGCTTCTTTCGCAGCCCCATTTGCACCCCGCCCTTCCCGAATTCCACTGAGGGGCCTGCCGTCGGAAGGAGAGGATTTCAATCGTCGGTAGGCATCACCCATGGACGCCGGCACCGTGAGCTACCGCGACGGCGCAGTCCGAGTCAACAAAGTGGAATCGGGTTGTGTTTCCTGACTCTGGAAGACTGGCTGGCACCTGACCGCTTTTGCTCAGCGACGCAGGACTCACGAGCTGGCCCCGGGAGCTGTACGGGTTGTACGATCTTAAACTCGGACCACCCATTCTCCGGGTTTCCTACCTCTGTAGAAGAACAGGACCTCGCTTGTAGCTTCCTTGTCGGACAATTGGAAGATATTGTGCTGGATGCTGGCCTCTTTTCCCACCGCGACCCCGGCTTATCTATCAATGGCGTCCGTGCAAATCCTCGCGAATTCCTCGCTGCTACTTGTCAAACGCCCGGAAATGAGCCGCCTTATCGGTAGACATCACAAAACCCGAGGCGACCGATACGGCCCTTTGACTTCCGATTGGGCTTCGTATCTGCCGATGAACCAGCGTGTTTCTCAAACACACAAGTCATGGGTAGCTTTGTGTGTATGAGCAGCGCGAGTTGGGTTCTGTCTGTAGCTCATGTTCTTCTGCTGCAGAACTTAGGTTCCTACCTACGACGCCAAAAGCAGTGACCATAAGAGGGCTGTGTGTTGGCAGCGTGCACCTTGTCAACATCGACCAACGAAGAGATTGGACAAGAGATGGGATGAAGTGTACAAGGGTGGTTGATGCGCGACCACAATGCGGCCAAAAATATGGCCCCTCAGTGCCCGTACCTTTCAAACCATCACAATCACAAAAGTATCACGCAGTTCTTTCCCAAAGCGGTAGGTCGATGGAATCCTACACGGAGTGTGGTTCCAAAAGGTGAAGGGTAGCATTCCCTCCAGCGGGGCGGGAAAGATGTGTTCCCATAGGCGAAACGAAGATGAGATCCAGAGATCTTCCTACCACAGTACCGAAAAGCCGAGGTACTTGTACCGAGTATCCATATAGGGACCCAGCCACCAGAAATTCTAACTATAAGTCTAGGGCTGCTGGAGCATGTAACGTACCTAGCTTTCGACTTTCTTACGCAGTAGTCTAATCCACGTGCACGCTGCACAGTGGCCAGTCAGAGTTCCCAGGAGGTAATTGAGTAGCGGCGAACCCCTACCGCGGTAATACTTCTGATTCGCCGACACTAGGCATGTATAGAAGAACTGGAATAGAGCTTTTGAGAAAGGAAGGGGTGGGTGGGGGCGGGAGAGGGTGGGAGGTCGTTTGGGAGAGAGGAGACAATACCACATGAAGACCGAATGATCAGGCTACGGCAGATGTCACGTAGGTAACCCGCCTCGTGGGGACCTCTCTAACCATTCCGGCCGCGCATTGGAAAGGCTGCGCGCGGGTTTGGGGAGCCAACGACGGGGGGTTACTCCTGAATTTTTCAGACACTTGTCGTCTCTTCAACTCGCGTACGAAGTGCTAGATTCATCTTCAGGCCACTATCAACGGCAGTAGTTGTACTGCCGGCCTATCTCCACATCACCGATGCCAAAGGCGCCGTCACGGGTCGGTTCGGGTCCGAGGGTATCCACACAAGGAGCTCCCCTCCCCGGGGGGAAAAAAGGCTGTTGAGCTGCATGTGTCTCTACCTCTTTTTTTTTCGTCCCATCAACCTACTACCCTTCCGGGAGGCCAAAGAGACGGGAAAGAAACATGCTCCTTCATGCACCATCCACCCCCTTGATAGACCTTCTCTGTCTTGACGAGTGAGTCATTGGGCGTAACCATTGCCCAACTCATTTCGTCTTCCATGGTCCATCCGGTTGTGCTCCTTTCTAGCGTCGTTTCTTTTCCCCAAAACAACCTCCATCCCCGTCGTAAGCTTCCTTCAGACACTCCACCGGCCCAAACCAACAACGGGACGAGACGCAGCCAAACGCAACTCTACTCGAAGCCTTCGGACTCCCTGTCGTTGGCCTGATGTATACGTCACTGACGCCCTTTTGGCTTTTTCCTTATTTCGTCTGTTCGTCCTCTGAAAGTGAAAAAAAAGCTTTGAACTGGTTTCGAGGCAGTTTTTCTCATGATATACCGAGCCACTACTTCGTACTTCGCTAAAAGCTGTGAGTATTTCTGCGGCTAATTTCTCCCGAGAGCATACACCGCGGGCATGTCTCCCCAAGGTACCTGAACGGCATTGTACCGTCAGAAGTCGGTTGGACTGCCACGTGAAGCGAGATCATCACCGGCTAACATCTGGCTTTCTGATTCCTATTTCTGTTTTCCCCATCACGCGTGTTCCGCAGCTGGCCTGTGTCGTCGCACTACCTAAATGTACACTGGAATTCCTCACTCATGGTGGTATCATTGCTCGTAAGCGTCTACATCAGAAAGGCAGAGAAGTATCTCGACCTCGTCTACGGCCCATAACACACGCGCATACCCCTCTCTCTCCCGCCCGCCTGCCTCGTGGCACACATGATTTGAAACGTTTTCAATGTCTGTTAAGAACATTCCAAACGTCCCATCATCACCCGGCGTGGTTCGTCGGCAGTCGTTCGTTCGGCGACGTCGCCATTGGTGAAGAGTAAGACGAGATTTCGGGATTGGGATGCTCGTGGGCAAAATTGCATCCTTCGAACCCGGCAGTGGCAAGAAAGGGCGATTTTCACACACTTGGGGAAAAAGGCACAAAGCCGTAGATCACGATCTGGTTTCTCGCCCCCCCCCCCCCCCCCCCCCCCTTCTACCTCTCCAATCTCTCTGCCCCGCATGTTCGACAGTCTCTTATTCACCACACCTGCGTGTGGCACGGACTAAGCCTTCTGATTGTTCTCCTGCATGAAGCGTGTCAAACACGTTTGTACGTATGTAGGTCCCTCACGACCGGTGCCGAGGAAAGAACGTGGGATGCCCTTCAGGGCCGAGAGTCTGCTCATCCTCCCTCGGCCAACCCAGGCCTTCGTGTCGATCTCACCACCATCGCAGGACAGTCTCGCTCTCGAGATCCCTGACGGAGAACGCTAGAACCGTATGCCAAGCCTCGCGGGTGGGATACGTTTTGGCGCCGAGAATCTCTCAGGCAAGAGAGTGTGCGGCCTAGGTAGACGACGCCGAAAATTATCGAGGCTAAGTAGTGAAAAGGCCGAAGAACAACACCCTCTTCCCATCCCATCCCATCTTGTTTTATTCCCCTCCTCGGCACACCACTGCCCATTATTCTGCAGAAGAGTTCGCCTGAGTTTCCGCGTCGCCATGGGACCTTCGTGGATTTTGTCGATACACCTTTTTTTTCCATCCTGCTCGACGGGAGATTTACTCTGTACCGAGAAGTACACTTTAGTTTTGGTGATGGACGTAAAGAGGGGGTGAAAGAAAACAAGAAGCATAGCAGTCATAGTCTGCCGCCTGTGGCAAAACCCCCCTTCCCCCCCTTCAACTTCCCTCTTCCCCCGGTGGTAGGATCATGATTTACAATCTCTACATCATAAGCCGCCTTTCCGCCAGAACTCAATACCAGGAGGGGGGAACGGCTGTATCACGAACGACTCCTCCCTCCCCACGTTGGAAAACCTCACCGCCATGCCTCACGTGTGCCTTCAACATAAAAGAACACGAAACGTCGAGGCAGAGAACGCGGGAAACTTTCCTCGGCTGCTTGGCCTGCGTGTGTCAGCAAACGCGCAGAGCAGATTCTCCCCGGTGGCACACAAGCTCACGCATTACATACGGTAACACAGCCAACTCAAGAATGCATGCGGCTAACTCCTCTCCAACAAAAGTGAGCAAAAGGCCATATGCGGGGGACTTGGATCGGGGGCACAAGGGCCCGTCCCTCCCCTCGCACGACTCATCTGATCTATTGATCTTGTGTGTGCCGAGGTGGAATTCGGGACGGGTTGGGACGGGCCACAGCTCACGACGGGGCCTTGGATTTTTGTGTGCCGCGGGTCCGTCGGGACCGAGCCGTCGGTGCCTTCCTCGAGATGACCCATCGGCGGACGGGCCACACTTCCACCGTGTTGAGAACCGTCTGACCGCAGGAAATAACACGCAGAGACGGGAGCATTGCCGCACGGTCCCGGAGCTAATCCGCACATCATTATCGTAGATCAACATCAACTACGACATATCAAGGGGCATTGCACAATGCACGATGTATAACGTGGCTGCGTAGCCTGGTATTCCATTCCATGTGTGTTCATAGCTCGTGAGTCTATCCTTTTGATTCCTCGTAGGATCGTCCTCGAGCCGGTTTCCCTCGTCTATGCCTCAAAAGTTGGCAAAAAACTTCGTGTCGGGTATCCCGGGTGATTGAGCTAGGCCCGAAACGAAGAAGGCATCCAGTGGGAAAGTATCCAGCGAGCGACCATCCTCTGAATGTAAGCGGGAGTCCAAAAGGAAAGAAAAATGTTAAAACTGTATGTACAGTAGAATAAAAGAAGAAAAGAAAGCGAGGTACACTTCCAGAAAAAGGTATCCACCTTGAACCCCGAAAACCGAAAAAAGATCTCCCACCCCAATAGCACAATGCGCTCAAGAATCAAATAAATCAACTGGTGGCATCTTAGGCGGAAGCGTAAGACTTGCCGAGGGCGCTCAGAGCGCTCCCGGAGGTGAGAACACCATCGCTAACCATGAAGTAGGAGTAGCGTTCAAGGTAGGACAAAGCGTCAAGCTTGGGGACGTTGTTCTGGACGAAGCTGGAGACCTGGTCGTCGCTGCCGAAGGGAGCGAACTCGGTAAGCCAGACGGGCTTGTTACCGCAGATCTCGTGGACCGACTGGAGGTGAGAGAAGAGGGTGTCGGCAGCGTCAGAGGGAGAGTACCAGTGAGTGACACAGAAGTCGTAGGAGCAGCCGGCAGTGTTGCAAGCAGATACGAAAGCCTTGAGCCAGTCGAGACCCTGGCCAGCGATGTTGCTGTTGGAGATGGCAGGAGCACCAATCTTGACCTTGCCAGCGTAGGGGTTCATGTACTTGACGTGAGCAGCGGCAGCGGTACCGGCGTCGAGGTTAGACTGGGCGGGCATGTCAGGCTCGTTGAAGCTCAGGATGTGAGTAGAGCCCTTGGCGATGGCAGCATCAGCGTTGGCGGTCCAACGGGAAGTGTGAGTGTCAATGGGACCCCACAACATGGGTACGTAGTTGAGGTTCTCGCTGAGACCGTTCGAGTTGGAGTCCCAGTTGTAAGCCCAGGAGCACTTCTCGCAGGTGATGCCGCTGGAGAAGAAGTTGCTGACGAGGCTGGCCTCGTTGTAAGCGAGACCGCGCTTTCCACCAGAGCCGAAGGAGCTGGCGCTGACGGCCTTGGTATCGGCTGCAGCCTTGGACGAGGATGAGGAGGCGGCGACAGCCTGGATCTTGGGAGCGTAGGAAGTCACCAAGGTAGTGGTAGGGGCAGCGGAGGTGACGACGGGGGCAGGAGTGGGAACGACGACGGGGGCAGGAGTAGAAACAACGACGCTGGTGGTGGTAGGCTTGGTAGTCTCGGCGGCAGGAGGAGCAGCTGCATCGGGGGTAGGGCCGTGCCAGGTGTTGATCCAAGACTGGGCAATGCCGTCAATAGTGGCAACGACCCAGACGTCGTCATCACGCTTCTCCTTGTGCTGCTGGTGGGCGTGGCGGTGAGCAGGAGAGCCCACGGCCTGCTCGACGAGAGCGAGGGCGGCGGCGATCAGAACAGCGTTTTTGGCGTACATTTTGATGTATCTTGTCGATGAAATCGAAGTCTTCTAGGGGGCTTTTGCGTGACTATGGTCTTCGAGACAGGTGCTTGTAAAGCTGTTGACTGTTTCTTTTCCAAATATAACGGATACGCGAGTTGTCGGCCGTGGAATGAGTGTTTTTGTGAGATCTGATACACGGAAGGAGTGTTTAATCTCTGTTGCTGTTCGGTCTATCAAAGACTCGAATAATGAATGTGGAGCGGTTGTTGATGAGCTTGCGGAACAACTGCGAAGGCAGGGTCGAAGCTGGCGACCGGTTGCTGAAGGAGTGTGTTGTTGGCTGGAAAAGGGAAGGACAAGCCGACTGATGTTGGTAAGGAAGGGGAAACAAGCAGAGGTTGGTGTGGGGGAGAGGAGGAGTTTAAGAAGGGAGATGGGAGAGAGTGACCATGGATATATTACTGACCTGCCAATTGGAGGGGGGGAAACAAAAAGCAGGGGCGAGAGTCGACTTAGTCGACCGGGAGAAGGAGCGAGTGAACGATCGGTCAGGCGCAAGAACAACGCGGGTCTGAAGTACGGACTGTGGGCCCCGATGGATCTGGGCTGCCCGAGGTGCATGCACACCAACGGGGCTGATTGTCGATTCACCACGAGGAAGGAGGGAGCCATAGACGGCAGGTACGTGGCGAAAGTCCCTCCCCTCTCCCCCAGTTCACCCGTATCGTACCTGCCTATCCGCGCACAGAATGCAGCATCACGACGCTAGAGAGGCAGGGGTAATGACGGGCCGGGGGTATCGCGCTTTCCAGGGGAAGGAAGTGGTGCGGTAATGGTTTCTCACACACACAAAATTTAATTGACGCGCCAGGACGCCATCCTCTCTTAGCCAAATCTGCATTCGCTTTTCCCACATTCGCAGTTCACCGGTAAGAAATGGCAATGGCAATGGCAATGGCAATGGCACTGGCAGGTGGAGCAGCCGTCGTCATTGTCGTGGTGGTCGATGGACGGTCGACGAAACTGGCGAGTGGAAACCCCTTGCAGCCCCTTGGCAGTTCATCAAATATTTTTCATCCGATCTTTTCCTCTGAGATTTTGTACTCGGTCTTTTGTTTTTCAGGAGGGTGATCAGCGCCTCACGGGCCATGCTTTTTTTTTTTTTCTCACCTAAGGTAATCCCGGCTGCTTTTGTGGCCCCTCATCATGGGCTGGAGGGGTCTGGACACTCGACTGACTCTCTCCGACAAGCCATCAATGGGCGGGAGATGTCCGCGATAACGGGGATTGCTGGCGTGGCGTTACGACCTGATGACAGAAGATTGCCCTGGGCTTCCTCGACACGATCCCCCAGAGCAGAATCTGCCGCGATTCACCAGGGTAGAAGACACTCACACAGTGACACAACTCGCCTGGAATTCTGTGTGTTAGTCGACGTCAACGGTCGACCACTTATGCTGAAGTAGGTAGGTGGATGCCGAGACACCAGAGATGGCAAGGATCCATGGAACAATCCCTTTCTTCTCCAACCATTTGTCTCTAATCCTTATTGGTCCGAGTCTCGGTTTCACTGGTCTTCAATCGCCCAGACATCCCGGCTCATTACGGCTACTCGGCGTCAAAACGAAGGGAGAGAAACAAGCGGTTGCATTCTGGTTGTTTTGCATTGCCGCCCACCTGCCATCCCAAGCACCCAAGCAGCGCTTCCTTGCTTCCGCCGTGCTGCAGACCGCGAGTTGAAGGAGAAGCGCCATTTTCACCCCTGGCTTACGCAGGAACGGGGGGCAAACTGCTGCAGGAACCGGGACCACGGCCCAATCTGGGAACACCGGGCGCCAAGGAAACCTTGGTGAACACTGCGACGACGAGTATCTCCGAGCGGCACTCGCTGTCAGAAGATACGAACCACCCACCCACACCACAAGTCCCCTTGACGCACTGGTTCCTTGCTTATTCCCTCAATCGCCCTTTTAGCCCCCATTAAGTCCAGTCAGCGGCTGCCAGACGATTGATGCACCACACAGGCTGGCAAGAAGCACAGGTGGCAGTCGATGGTAGGTAGATATGTCAGGAGCGGTAGGTGTTGTAAGCGTGATGCAGGTAAGAATCATAAGGCTCCCGCATGCCAGTTCCCGTCCGTCCGTCCTACATCCCCGCAACCTTTGTCAACCCTAACATTATTTAGGTCCGTTGTTGAGTGCAACCCAGGAACGCCTTGGCCTCATTCGAAAACCTGGCTTTGGCCTCCCACAATTTCTCAGGTGTGCTCTTAACGCTCCTAATATATCTGCGGAACTCCCTCTTTTTTTTTCGTCTCTCAGGCTCCAACGAATCGCAGTTCAGTTGCGTCTGCTCGGTTTGTCTCTTCTTGGCTCCGCTTCGCCCTTCACGGTTGTTCTATATACACAACGCCATCGCCAGGGAGACACGCAGAGAAACAACGAGGCCAAAGCCGTTTGCGGACATTACCGCCTTCTTATCCTTGTCTTGTGCGACCCCGAGGCAAAGCCTCATCGCCAACGAGTCACCCACCCTGATACCTTTGAAGGCTACGCGGAACCACTTTTCCCTAGACCTGGACTGTTGAAGCTCTCACCGGCTCGACAGAAGCGGTCTCAGCTGAGTCCAGGGTTGAAAAACCTACAGATACAAGGCCCACCCATAATAAGAATACAATGTCTCTCCATCATCTTTCTTTCGTCTGATGGATACGAAAACAACGAAATTGGACGGCACCCATGCGCTGTGGGCAACCCGAGTGACTGATGCCATCCGCGAGCAAAATGGGACGAATGCGACGCCAGAGCACGATAAGGCCCGCCCTGAGGACCCGCTTCACCACTCTGGGTTTCCTCTCTCTCTCTTGAGCCTATCCCCTTTTGCGCTTAGGCGATTACGTGGAACCAGACAGATCGGCTGAATCCAGTCCAGCCCAGCAAGCCCGGGAATTGGAAGACTTGGAAACTGTCGACTCTTCCAGTCCCCCGACAACGCCAGTCCTGGCAGAGCCAATTGGCCAACTCCAAGCTCTGGAAGGCCGGCTGTGAAACCCTAAGCGAAATGAGCTTCCGCCGCCACGGGATAGTTGTCCAGCAAATCCCGTCGATAATGAGAATGAACCTCACCCGACCATTGTCCCCCCCCCTCCATCTAACCCTCCACAAAAAGTTAACCTGACCGGACCAGTATTATGGGAGGCACTAAGCTACTTTGGATAAGCATTAACTTAGTTAAAATTAAGTAGGGTTAGGGACTAGGCTCAGAATAATCAGGGTAGGTATTAGATGCTAGGCTTGCTAGGATAGTGTTAGGGCTACCTGTATGGCGGGCGTGGATTATGTTTATTCCGGCTTTTACCTCATATGGTGGGCCCGCAACACTGGTCGGGTCAGGTTAGAATGGGGGGGGGGACAATGGTCGGGTGATGTGTACTCTCATTTTTGACAGCAGCGCGACTCAGAGCCCCGGGTCGCGCAACCCGGGATAATTTGAAGAACACGAGGCTTTTCGCTTCCCCTAGCTCGGTTACGTAGCTTTAGCTGTGATTCAACTCGCCCGCCATAATCGAACGCCGAATGGTTTCGCTCTCCGCGAGCGCCTATCTTCAATCTTATCCGACAATGTCTCACAATACTAAATTTGAGCATTCCAACAAGTCTCGTCCGCAATCCATAATCCTTCATGCATCAGCTTGTTTCACCTGCATGCAGCACGACGGTAGCAGTCTGCATGAACCCCAAAGTTAGGGGCTCCAATTTGTTCCCAGATTGTCTTTTTCGTGATGCTTCTTGGGTGCTACCAAATGGAACGTACTAGTCGATCTCACTTGCAGGAATCGACGTCTGCTAGAGATCCTGGCAAGTCCACCCCAAAATAAAGTTCTTGATCCTAAGATGGTGCAAACTCAGACGAAGTTTGCGACCTGGCAGGGCTACCAATAGCACAGTTGCTGGAAATCATTCGCGACTCGTCCGAGGCAACCTATCGGCAATATATTGCCGAAGAAACCGCAATCACGACTGCCAATAGTGAAACCAACAAAAGTCGATCGAAAAGACCCCGAGTCTTGGTATTGCTTGCCTCAACTACGTCAGGAGATGAATCAAGGCGAAAAGGAGTCGGAGTTCCAGTAAGCAAGCACTGGACTTGTACATTATTGTCCCTTCTTATCCGTACTCCTGTAGTAGACCTCAGATGGGAGCCGGGCTACAAATCCGTCAGAGTCGAGGCCGTTGCTAATCCTTATTGAGTCAATTCAGTCCCCTTTGTGTGAGGGTTGGATTTTCGAAGCCATCGTCTCGAAACTAGCTGTGACGAGCCAATGAACCCGACACAGCGTCGGAATATTCGGCCATCGCTTTCCGGTCGTTCGATAGGAGATCTTTGTGGCTATTTAGTAGAGTGATGCTCTTTAGCCACTCTGATAGCCTTGTAGAATATGGTGTGACTCTGCAAGGATTCTGAGAATGTTACCAAGCGTGCATTGGCCGCTTGAGTCAACCAATTGAATTTCGGGCGCAGTGAGTAAAGTAAATAGTAACTCTTTCGAAATCAATCAATCAATCCTCTGACGGGACAGCCAAAAAATTGAACCATCACAAAGATAAGGAAAGAGTGCAAGACTGGACAAAAATACAAGGACCGACCGCGATTCGAACGCGGGGCCTAGAGATAATTGCATGGCACTGCAATCTCTCGCTCTACCACTGAGCTATCGATCCAACTGCACATATCAGACAACTTGCTGGAAACGAACAAGAATCGTGAAGTGGACTCAGTGGACCCTGAACCTCTTCGGTCTAACCCCCACGATACCTTCGCACAGCCGCTCCAAAGCTGGACATTCTGGCATACCAGGGCATCCCAAAAGCCTTCATAGTACGTAGCCTCGACAGGTCAAGAAGACACACCGAGGTAGGATCAGCTTTCGACCAATGGTGTTGCGACAGTTTGGCATCTAAGACCTGTAACGGCATAAATATCTCCCCGATACCATGCCGCGGTGACAACCGTCGACGCAGCCTCACGTGATTTCTCTTGGCTGTTTTGGGCGCATTCCAGCTAAGGCGCCCACGCCAGCGTATGCACGAAGAAAACGTTAAAGCTAGAACCAAGTTTCTGGACCGTCCTTATATGCTGTTACACGTCTCTAGCTTTGTAGCTCTCTTCGAGACGTCAAACTTCTGGCATCATGGAGGCTACCCAAACACAAAACCTGCTTCCACTGGTCTTCAGTCTCAATGAGTACCACTTTAGGCCATCATTCACCGATGATGATTTCATTGGAGAAGTAGCTGCGAGCTCCAGCGAGACGTTGAGAGAGTCGCCTCCAGCAGGCGCCTATGGATCGGTGGCTGCCAATAAATTTACGTCGGGAATCAGCCCGCCGAATGCCCCGGCGCAGAAGCAGAGTCTTGGGAGAAGAGGGCATGCGAGTCGAAGGGGATGCTTTAACTGCAAAAGAAGACGAATCAAGGCATGATGGCCGCATTTGAACATGAAATTATCCGACAAACCGCTTGTGCAGTGCCAAGAGACACGTCCATCTTGCGGCCACTGTGGAAAGACTGGCCTGAAATGCGAATATCCAAGCATTCCCACCATAGCACACCAGGTATGGACAGATTCGATATTGCATTTGCACTAACTCATTCTTTCATCTCAGTCTCATCACCAAGTCCCGCTGTTCAGTCTACAGGATATGGGCTTCTTCCAGCACTTCATGCTACAGTATTATCCACAACAGCCCCTGGGAAATGAGAACATCTGGAATCATAAGATTTCCTGCTTGTCTCAAAGCGTAAGTCACCGTCACCTTTGATCTGAAGCCATCTGAGAAGCAGACTAATGAACCCAAAGCACGAGTTTCTCATGCACGCTATCCTAGGCATGGCAGCCTGTGACTTGATGAACAATGACCCTAGCTTACTCGCCTTCGCAATGGAGCATCGCTTCAAGGCCATAAAGCATTCAAGAAATCCCTCGCTGAGCTCCCAAAGACCGGCACCACAACGGAACACGCCAATGCTGTCATCGCTACATGTTTCGCGCTGACGTTCCAGTCCGTGACATTCGAGGACGGTATGGCTGAGTTCATGACATTCATCAGAGGCATTCTCATCATTGGCGCGCAAATGATGTGCATAGGCATCAAGCCTGTGTTTGTCAACATGCTCGAACGTGATTCGAAAGCCATTTTAGAATCCAAGATGGCGGGGCTGCCTTTGGTGAAGACGGAATGGGCAGATGGCGCAGTCGATGCTATCAAGGGGATAAGACACCTCTGTCAGCATGAGGCTGAGACCCAGTATTACGACTTTGTTCAAGAGATGGCATCTAAGCTGCATACATCTTCGTGGGAAGGTAAGATATTCGTCTAAACGACGGGAGAAAAAAATCGACTTTGTCATAGCTTACCGGGCAATCTCCAAGCATTACGGCTGGTGGATCCAGCTACCTCATGAAAAGGTCCAGCGCGTTATTGACTTATCGAACCAGACGATGATATTGCTGGCGAATCATTGGATCGCGGTGCAGCAGATCATGGCGTTCATTACCCGGATCGAGCACCACTGTAGTGAGAAGAAGCCGGCGCAGGAGAGCCCGATGGATGTGGGCACTCTTCGCTGGCTGAAGTACCTGAACAAGGAGGCCAACCACGAGCACTTTTTCTACAACCAGTGGCCGCTGTGGGTGGAAAATCGGCTGCATCATGATATCAGTTTCTGCGGGAAGCGAGGGGGTTCTTGGAGCTAAGGCTAGCATGTCCATAATGGGTAATGATCAGAGATTGAGATGTGAGGTATTATCGACGAAAGGAGGTTGTGACGAGAAAAGTTTCTGCTCTTTTTTCCGTTTCTACAGCAAACGTCTGTATCCTCTCGTATTGCTCATTTCAACAAGACGGGCTTGGCGGTCGTGTTCCTCCAGCCCTACGCCCGAATGAGCTCCACTTCGAGACCCATACGAGACCTCGACGGTAGATCTCGCGCAAATCATTTTCCCCCGCGAGAAGAGCGAGATGTGAGCGATACAAGCGTTCCCAAGTTCCCTGGAGCAACATCTCGCCGATCCTCATCACAGCTGATGATCGGCATTGTGCGGGGCGGGTACCCGACCTGGAGACCCCATACCGCCCCGACACCGTCTCCACATCGTGGGAGTGGGGCCGTCCGCGCGCCGCTTGCCGTCCGCCGCAACTTTCTGCTGGAATGCGAAGGACGGCTCAGAAACCTGACATGGCTGATGGTGACTTTGGCTTAACTGATGGAAGAAATGTGTGGAAAATACCGCGCACATGAATGAGTGTCGAACAATAAGCTTGCCTGGTGCGATCACAGCAGAGCTGGGATGATGACGTCGCCGGTGAGCCGCGCCTCCGATGCCGTCTCGGCCGCCTTTCCATAAACGGGCGAACGCGTGAAGAGACAGCGGTGAATGAATGACTCCAATATGTGAGACATATTTTTCGCATTTCTCACGTCCCTGAGATTAAGCTTTGGGGGTTTGTGCCTTCCAGAGAAGCATAATTCCCAATGACACCGATTGAAGTCTAATTGAGGCTGAGCCTGCATCATCGATTTGAATCCCTCGTGTCGCATCAACAAGTCTTTCAAGGATCTCTCGCGAAAGGGCGCGGCGAAAGATCAATTTGCCACGTACTTTCGACATATCAAACAGACATGACAACCATCATAAACACCGCCGGGGCGGTCGCCATACGTCGACTCTACCAGCGCGCTCTCCAGCAACGAACTTGTCATCACCAGCATCCTCCAGCTTCCCGCCGGTTTACGACTATGCCACGGCTTCCACATCGTCAGGAGCCCGCGTAGCTGCGGATGCGTCACCAGTCAACGAAGACCCATCACGACGCGATGCGGACTCTTTCAAGCACCAACGGCGAAGAGCTCTCACTGCCAATTCTCTCCAAGTCCGCCGTCTCCCGGACCCAAGTTATGGAGACCCCTCACGGAAATTTTCGATGGCGATATGCTTCCAGCAAGGAACCAGCCGCAATCGAGGAGGTATGCCAGTTGCTCGTCTGTGAAATCGTTGATGAGGTGACGCTGGAGGGGCGCGAGACGGAGGAGAAGACAACGAATGGTCACGCAAATTTTGCGTGGAGAGTGTACGAGGTCCCAAGGAACTAAGAGGTCCCCCGCTGGAAGCGGTGGTCGATTGAGGATGGAACTTGTCAGGTGGACGAATCTGAAGGGCCGAGCTGAGGACGCGATGGAAGGCCTGATCATCGCGAGCTTCATCTGCATGTTGAAGATGGAGGTTGACCGGAGAAGGATTCAGAAGTCCATGGTAACAGTTGTTGCAGCATCCGGTGGTGGAGCAGCTGGTGCTTCATGAACGAACAGAGTACCCTTACGTTGTTGGGGAAGTTGGTTACTAGTCTGATCCATCGATGGAAGACGAAGCAGAGTTTTTTTATTTTACTAGTCCTGACTAATATACAGGCCACTAATCGTTGGTTGCAAAGGTCTTACGGGCTTTAAGAAGAAATATTACAAGTCCCTACAAGTCCCGGCAGTTGATAAACGCGTGGCCTCCCAAGTTCTGATGCACAGAGCGCGTCTCATTCCGTAAAACAAAGCCATCTCAGCTTTCAGCGTCTGAGGCCATGCTGGTAAGTCTGGGAGTATCTCATGGTAAGATCCCTGACGGGATTCACTGGTGCTAGTTCTGGCAGCGTCCTATACAGACCCAAGCCTGTGTGTCAAAGAGGAGGAGGAAAATTCTTAAAGTGCTATACCTTTTTTTTTTCCTCCCTTAGTTTCATGCGTGAAATTTAAGAAGCATCTTGGGCTGTGAAGCTAGTAATAATCAGGTTTGTTCGAACGACTGCGCCGCCTCAGGGACGCTGTTAGTATTCGAAACTGTCGATTGATTTACCATGGGGTTTATTTTTTGCTATTTTTCACAGTGCAGCTAGATGAGAGAACTTTATGAGGTAGATGTAGCAGACTACAGTCGTTCCTCCACCAAACTCGTTTTAAATCCTCTCAGAACGCTTTCTTTGCTTCACTAGACTGCAGATGTTGCTCTGACGGCTGACGACGCTCAATGTCCACCTGTTTCAGGGTAAACTCATCTACGTAGGGCTTTCAAGCTTTGAATGATACAAGAGGTCAGAACTACTCTTGACTTACTCCAACTTCCAACCCGATAAAGAATCTTAACTTAGTCGTGCCCCGAACATACTGATAGCTTGGACGATAACAGGCATGTAAGTATAGGTTGAGTATCATTGACGTCCTTGTCCCGGAAACTTTCTTATACAATTGTATCAACCCGTCAAACAGGGGTTGTCTAGAAAAAAAACATGTTAAAGCCTCACCCTTAGAGTCTGTGTAGCTGACATGTTTCTACTTCGAGGATCGAACTCGGGTCTTTCCGGTATTCAAGTTGCAAGATGAAAGCAAAATATCCTGGTCTTTGGACTAAATGGGATGTAATTGGACAGACCATCAATACTGACTTGCTTATGGAACTGGGCACGTCACAATGTCAACATCGTGGGTCTCAGGGGACAGGGAAAGGCTTCGAATCATCCGGCTCTTCACCCAAACGTTTCTGAGTGAAAGCGAGGCCATTGAGCAATACACCTTAGCGACGTTAGCTGGAGACGATCCTGATTTAGATGCTTGTGTGAGAAAATCTAGTCCGGGGGGGGAGGGGGGGTTAGAAGTGAGGAACTCGTTGGTTCACGCTTGGTTTGGCGAGTCTCCACTGCGGCAAGTATCAATGACGGGCTCTTGTGCGAGGGAGGATAACGACCTAATAAGCTCGGCGACGAGGCAGATCAGTCCCGGCCGTCACCTAAAAACTAAGCATCTAACTCCTGCCGTGTCTCCGTAGACTGTGCAGCGGTGGGGGCTTTACATGAGCAAGTATCTCCATTCCCTAGCCTTTAAACGGAGACGTACTCGTGCCTGGATGAGTCCGAGAGCTTATAGAAAGGCTCTTGGATCTTTGAACTCACGAGAATCGTGATACGGGAGGAAAGTGGAACATGACCGATAAGTCTTCTTCGGCACAAGCCGAAGAGATCTCGCCGGCAATCATGCGTAAGATTGACCAGACCTGATCCGTTCCCGTGTTATGTCATCTAGTTTTACTCGTTGTATCTGGACGGTACCAATAACAATGTCAGTGTGATAGATTTATCCGAACGAGGCAGCAAATCCAATTCGCCAACGTTTGCAACTAGCATGATAGAGACGTGGTACCATACGAGTTTGGACACCCACCTACATAACCTTGCCAAGTTACCTCTTCAATCTCTCATAACTTTGCAAAGCTCAAGAGTTCAAGTCTCCCGTAAAAGCGTATGACTGCAGCACAGAGCCCTCACAGGAGGGAAACGTCCCCGGACCAAACAACACTCGGCAACACGAAGAAAGAAAAGACACTCGTCCCCGTCTTTCGACATCATGCGCTTGGGATCATTCCTCTCCTGGCTGATTGCACATGCTAAACACCGACATGGACGGCAGTATTGCCAACGCGAGTCACAGTTCATACGTGTATGAAGCCCCTGATGGCCGTCCAAATCCGACCAAGACATCAAGGACCACGTAGGAGAAAATGTACAACGACGTTTTGTGTGTGAACTCAAGTTCTGTATAAAGCCTCCCCCCAAGTGCAGGGAATCAAATCGGTTGTCAGGAGTTGATAAGTCGGACATAGTATTTGGTATTGGAAATCTCCAGCATTACACCAACGGAGGAGCTTCGCAATCACATTCCTTTCGGAACAACGAATCGAAAACGTCGCGGAATGGAAATAGCCGCAACAAAAGGCATCCAAGCACATCGCTGACCGACAAAGGAACTGGATTGTATACGATCACGTAGGGGCTATCTGATACACGAAACACGACACAATCAGCCTCCGACTGCAGGTATCATTAACAATACCGCAAAACCAAACCTTAGCACCGTTCCAATGCAACGCAGTCACAGGATAGAATTACGCAAAGGCCTATAAGTCAAAAAAACTACACCACCGTCCATCCACGCTATCGTGGTTCCGTCACGTCTATCGCTGTTCTCAGATGAGTTCCTGACGGATGGGCTCGCCCGTGACGTTGGCAACACTCAGGACCTCGTCAGCGTCCAGCCTGCCGACGACAGCTTGATACTACATTTCTCGTCAATACCAAGTCCCGTATCTGAAAGATGAAGGGGCCGGGGAAACTCACAGCAAACACAAAGTTCAGAACCAGGGCAACCATCAACGCGACGCTGATGATCAAGGGCCCGACAAAGTTATCAAAGTCCTTCCCGCTGCGGTCGATGATCATCTGTCTTCTCGTGTGCATCATCGTGTAGCCCCACAGGCCGGCGAAGACGGCAATCAGTATATAGACGATACCCATGACCTCGGCCAATTCGTTCTCGCCAGCTGCTGTATACAGAGACACGGCCAGAGCGCCCAGCAGGATGCAAATGTGCTGCCACTTGAGGAACGTACGCTCGTTGGCCAGCCACACCTTGGGCTCGATCTTGAGCTCACCCGAGTTCTTGATCCACTCTGTCGGCTCGACGACGCCCTCGGGTAGCTGCACCTGGTTTTCCCGCGCCCTCTTGGCCTTGGAGTACTTGGACAGCGAAAATCCGGGGATAACGGATGAAAGGGTGCCGTAGCTACGCTGCTGATTGCTCTCGCCGTTCTGCTGACCGGTGGTATTGGCCTGCTGGTTCTCGGCGGTGCCCGCCTGTCTGGAGCGCGCGGACGCCTCGGCCGCCATACGGTTGGCGAGGTGCGACGTGCCAGCCGGCGAGCTCCTGGACACCTTGTAAGAACTGATTTTATTGCCCAAAAAGCTGCCGACGGCCATCTCGTCCTCGGCACGCTGCGCGCGGCGCTGCTCTTCGGCCTCGAAAGCCTGCTGGGGGTCCTTGCGAATTTCGGCCTCGATGTCGCTAAGCCAGAAAGGAAGGCTGTTGACGTAGTCCTCGAAGAGAGAGGCGACGCCGTGGACGAACTTGGAGAAGCGAGGGGCGGGATGAACCAGGTGAGAGGCCATCAAGTCCGCGATCCATGCCGGACGTTTGCGGTTCGGATCCTCCTTAAGCTTGAGCTCGAGAATGGCGTAGGGAAAGCGGGAGACCTCGCTCTGGTTGATATCCTTGAATGGATACGTTAGACCGCGTCCGTCAATATCGACGCGATGCCACTCGGCCGGATCGCGGCAGGGTCTGTCGCGGTCCAGGGTGTCCTCGCGGATGAAGGCGACCTCGGTATCGATGGAGATGCGTACACGGTCGTCCGCTGGCTTCTGGAAGGCGGTACGCACGTAGTTGGCGCGCAAAACGGGCTGCAGCTTATTCTCCAGGACAAAGGATTGAAGACTTTGGACCGTGGTCTTGAAATTCTCAATATCCTCTGCCGGCTGTCCCTGACGCTCCATCTTCTGCACGGTCTTCTCCATCTTGTACGTGCCATCGATGAACGGCTTGACGTACTTGTCCTTGATGGGAAACTTGCGACTCTCACTGTCGCCCTGCTCTCTGACAATCTTCTGCTCGATGAATAGGTCAGGCTTGTTGCTCAGCTGCCCGTACCATCGGACGCGCAGCGAAGACGCCTCAGACTTGCGCTCCACCTTCTTTGCATACAGGTCGAACTTGGGGCTGTCAAAGTACAACGAGGTAATAGTGGGATCGTTGGTGCCATCGAGCTCCTTCGCCGACTGCTCACTGTAGACAAGCGCGGGGAGGCGTCTCATAATATACGTCTTCACCTCCAGCAGATTGTCCGGGTGAACCCAGAACTTGTGGGCAGTGTATCTCTCGCCGTTATGCGTCTCGCCCTGACTCTCGAGATCCAGAGGCTGCTGGTCGGCGCCGCCTTCGTCGAGCTGCTGACGGATGGCGTAGTACATGATTGAAAGCTTATTGAGGAGAGGCGAGTAGCCCTGCTCCGAGTTGAAGGGCCGCTGCGACAGGCTCAGCTGCATCATGGGGCGGACCTTGTAGCGGTCGCCACGCTTACGGTCATGCTTCTTGACGATCTTAAGGAACCCCGTATAGTTGATGTTGCTGTACTTCTTCAGCTCCGAGATCTCGGTCGTGATCTTGTCGAGATCCGCCTCGATGTCCTTCAGCTTCTGCGTCGTCGCGGCATCGGCCCTCTTCACGTTCTCGGATCCGTCTTGCTCCGCCTCGCTGGGCGGCGGCGCCAGTTCTTTGAGCTTCTCGAACGCGGCATCGATGCGAGCCTTCAGGCTATTGAAGGTCTCTTCCTGGAACCGAGCAACCTTCTCGAGTTGGGTGTTGAAGATCTCGTCGCAAAAGCGGTTCTCGTCCTCCTCGGTCCACGCGACATCGTCATCATCGTACTTGTCCTCCCGCAACAGGCTCTTGAGCTTCGCGTAGTCGATGTACTTGTCCTTCCACGGCGCATAGACGGCTTGCCGTAACGTCTTTCCAAATCGCATGGTGGTTGACTGGCGGCAGCAAAGGCGGCAGCAAAGGCGGCAGCTTAGGATACGTCGTTAGGGGTTGAAGGTAGTCGACTGGCGCGATGTCGGATTTCGGTCGTGTTTCGTTGCTCTTCGATGCCTCAAATGTCTTTAAAAGGATCCCAGATATGATCTCAAGATCCTCGATCGGCTAGAACCATGTCAGCAAGACTAATAGCGGTAGAAAATTTCAATCAAATCGTACTGGAGATGGACAGTAAAACAAGCTTCGAGGTGATGTCGGCCGCTCATGGTCCGTGGTTGTTGAAGCACCGCAGTTCCACTTCCGCGCTAGCTAGTGCAAAGACCATTGCCCTATCAGCTGCTGTGGTTACAGCACATATTGTCCCGTCTCAGCGCCGCAGTTCCACTGTCGCGCTAGCTAGCGCAAAGACCATCGCCCTATCAGCTGCTGTGGTTACAGGCACGTGTGTTCGCTACAAATGCGGACGTGCAGCAAGCGAAACCCACCCAGCGGGGACGACGACCCACACAGATGCGCAAAGGCAAGTTCTGCAAAGCTACCCCTGCTTTTCGTTTGTCGCCTCAAAACATTCGCGAGCATGAAGGACCGAGACTGTCTTCGAATTACCTCAACATCAATACTGTTTGAAAAACATCTGTTTATTAGTGAACGACTATCAACATTATCTTCGAGGACTCCTCGTACAATCCTCCCAGATAATGATTGTTAATTCGTGAATCTAAACCTTTAATATATCCCCTTATGCCCCTTAACCCTTTCTTTCCACGATTCGTAAGATTTCTTAGCCCTTTAGCCACTGGTCAACAGCGACATCTACCTCCTTCCTGTACTCTTGCTGTGTCTTGCATTGCTCGAGGAAGACCTTGTACTTGGCGTCAAACAGGAGCTTCTCGCCCTTGAGCGTGCCAGGTTTGACAAGCTTGCCAGGCTTGCTCATGCGGTCCATAATGGACCACAAGTTCTCCGTCGTACCGTCCTCGGATGCGGTAGCTGCCTTGGCACCTAGCATAGCGGCGCCGTGTACCACCGCAGCGTTAACGTACCGTGGCACGAGGACTGGCATGTCGCAGATGGTGGCCATCAGGTTCATGAGCACAGGGTTCTGACACTGGCTGCCGGACATGAAGATGGTGTTGATGACGTGGCCGGCGTTGTTCATCGACTCCACGATCTGGCGTGTTTGCATGGCGATGAACTCCATCGTCGCGTAGTACCACAGAGCCAGATTGTCGGTCGTCTTGTCGCTGCTGAGGCCGATAACAGCACCCTTCATGTTAGGGTCGGCAACGGGAGAACGGTTGCCCCACAGGTCGCCGTAAAAGAAGAAGTGGCGGCCCAGGTACGAGATGGACGGAGCATTGGTCTTTTCTGCCATGTACTGCAGGTGGGCGTTGAGGAAATCGTAGATGTTCTTCGATTCGGCCGTGGCAAGTGCTTGCGTCTCGACAAAGGCTGGGTGGATGTCGAGAATGTGTCGAAGGAGCTCACCGGTCGCAGACTGGCCGCCCTCAGCCATCCAGAACTCGGGCAGGAGGACGTCACGGTACGGGCCCCAGACGCCAGGTACAAACACGGCTTCCCTGGACATCGCCAAGTGACACGTGGATGTTCCAGCTACCGCAGCCAGTCGGTGGAAGGCTTGAGAAATGTCGTTCTTGGGAGCCTCCTCATCCAAATGGTCGGGAGGGAGCTCAACCTTCGCTCCGACCGTCCCGATCCACCCGGCGTAGGCGTCAATCACTCCACCACCCACGGCGGTGCCCTCCGGGAGTCCCAGCTCTCTGGCGGCCTTCTTGCAGAGCGTGCCAACAAGCTCTCCAGCGCTCTGATACTTGCCGTTCTATCATACTGGTCAGTCAAGTAGTCCTGGTTGTCGAGAAGATTGCTCACCACGCCGTTGACACCACCTATGCGCTTGAAGTCATCCTTCACCAGATCCTCCAGGCCAATGGCTGTTAAAAAGTCCTCCTGCCAACCCTTAACACTGCCGTCAACACCAACAGGGACGTAGCCCTGCTTGCAGACAGTGCTGCAGAAGCTCCTGGTCTCATTGCCGGTTGCCATGTGCGTCAATGCGTCTGCGAGATCGTAAAACTTGCAGCGGTCGAAGAGCTTCTTGGGCATGTTGTTCTTAAGCCAGAGCACCTTGGGAATCTCCATCTCAATGCTCATGGTTCCGCCGACGTACTTGAGCAGGTTGTGGTTGGTGGCGTTGATCTTCTCCGTCTCCTCGACAGGGCGGTGATCGAGCCAGAGGATGACATTGCGGTCGTTGCTGTCGGCATTGTCGAAATCGGGACCGGTGACGGGCACAGGCTCGTCGGTGTCGTGGCTGAATACGGCGAGGGAGCAGGTCGCATCGAAGCCAATGCCCTTGATCTTGGCAGGGTCGACGGACGAGTCGATGAGAACTCTCTGGACGCAAAGGCAGATGCAAGCCCAGATATCTGTGGTTGATTGTTCCTGCTGAGTTGTCAACTCAAGGTGCCCAACCATGGGAAAGTATGAGTAAACGCACATAGTAGCCGGTTTCTGGCTGCCACAGCTTGATGGTCTCGGTCGCCAGAGCTTTGATGTCACCCGTCTCGTCGATGATGCAAGCTCTGGCAGAGCCGGTGCCTACATCAACACCAATATAATGATCCTGTCAATTGCCTCAGATTAGCTGTGTGTATTGGCGGAGAGCACGGGCGGAGCTCTCGATCTCGGCCGGCTGGACTGACAAGAAGTTGAGGGGGTCTGGAAATGATCTGGTCAGTCACTGTGTTCGATCGCGAAGCTCATGAGTCGATTGGGAGGACGCAATGGCAGGGATAGCTGGGATAGCAATGGGAGGCAGAACTGAACTCACTCCATGGCAGGCAGGAATTCACCCATTCACGCGGTTGTAAGATGCTTTTAAATGGCGAAGGTAAGACTTGTAGACAAGCCTCTGTGTGTGGATTGGGAGACGAGATTCCGCTATAAAGGGTCAGGCGATAAGGTAGTAGAGAATGCTTCTTGCACACGCATACACCCGACCTCTGATCAGTGGAAGGAGAGATGGGGAGCTTTCTTAAAAGGGGCCCTCAACACGAGCTGGAGGGACGACCGGACGGAGAACACACAGTCAATGTCGTTGAGCTCACAGCTTGTGCTTGCGCCGTCTGCCCAGGACCTGGACCCTTCAGTGTTTTTGCCCCTCCATTAAGTGGAGAACGGCACAAGACCTAAGGTACCCTGCTCGGTATAGGGCCATTGCTTGTAATACAAGATGCAAGAGAAGGGTAACTAGAACTTCATGGACAGGAAGAAAAAGATAACCAAGAAATTAATAGAATTTCCAATAACAGCTACAGGGGATGGATCCGCGGCCGGTGTCAGCTGCAATTCCAAGCGCTTTCGGTGGCCGGCCAGGTCCCCCTCGCAACTGGAGCGACACCGACAGGATGGAGGGGAGTGGAGGGCATCCACATCGACATGCGGGCACCTCCATCCCGCTGTGCCGTGATGGGGGTCTTTTGGGGAGCTTGGGGTAAGGTAACTCGAGGTAAGGTACGTAGTGAGGTAGGGGAGGTTCTCCGGAATTTGGGGTATGTCCAGCCGCTTGTTGAGGCGGGAGACTCTCACTCGCGCGACCTCGACCACTTCTCGTGTTTGTTAGCAAGCAGCCACGATATCTGGGAAAGTCCCTGGATGGCCAGGCCCCAAAAACCCCCCCTTCTTTCCATGCTGCTGCTGCCCGGGTCACACGGTTCAACACCTGGATTCTTGCACATCAGTCCGATAGAGAAAGGCACACAGCTCCCTCGGCGCTCCCAGGAGGCAAGAAAAGAAGACGTGTAAGGTAAAAGGCATAACCCCGCCATGACAGCGCTTCCCCACTTGAACGCACAACTTGAATCCTCCCTCCACATTTATGACATTGATTTTGTGTGATTTCGTTTTTCTATGTCCTGCTAGCCGCAAAGTCCATCACCGCCACGCCGATTGGACCACCCTCCCGCCAAAATGATTTCGGGGTTCCTGCTTTTCTTATGCAGACTGATTCAATTCGATGCGCTATTTCAATGGGGTAGAGTTACAGCAATCCTCACTGCATAAGACACAAGCGGTTGCTTCTAGATCAAAACAGGTACGTTTGGAGGAAAATGATTGAGATTCTTGATAACAACACGATGGGAGTAATCCGATCTGCATACTTGCAGGCCCAGGGTAAAGGAAGCATGGCGAGACAAGTAGGACAAAATGGACAAGGGTCATTATCGGGGAGCCTGAAAAGGTTTGGTCCGGGTGTCATCCGCCGCCGCCGCGTCGTCCCAAGCTTCTAGTATGTTCGACCCTTCCGCCCAACGTACTCCGGCTCTGCCACCGACGTCGTCGTCTCGTCGTCGCCGAGTGTGTTCACCCAACTCCGTCCTCCCCGGTGCCCCATCCTTTTCCCCAATCTTTCTCGCCTTCGATGCGACCCAATCGTTGCCCAACACCTCCAGCCATCCTTACACATCTTCCATAGCATGGCCTAGAACCAGTCAAATCATCTCAGACACAGCTGCCAGGACATGAGATCGTGTTCTAGCCCTGAAAATTACCATGCAAAAAGTCGGACTGCCCAAAATTGCAATCAAAAAAATAATGGTGCTGGATGTGCAAGGATTCCCACAGATGGAAACTGCGCTCCCTTGCACCCCCAGCCCCTAGCGCAGAGTTAAGACAGTGGGGAGTGGGATGGATGTGGGATGCGCTGCGACGGCAATCCAAGATCACAAGAGCTTATGTGGAGAAGATGGACAAAAGAATCAGTGAGCAGACCTCATTCTCCACGACCACCTACGCCGTTCGACATTAGAAAAATCACGACATTCATCTGTTTATAGCACATTCATAAGAGAACGGCTACTTGCTTTCAGTCGTGGTGTTATTGATGAACTCATGTGTGCTATCTGACTTGGAAGATGCGAGATAAGACTGTTTTCGTGCCATGTGAGCATCCAAACCCCTGATGCTCGTTGCGCTGCGCTGTCACCTGTCCGATGTTGCGGTGTGGCTTCTCGCTGAGCCCTCGTCCTCCGCCCCCTGCGTCGAGTCTATAGACACATTATGCGCGCTGATGTGGCCTAGCCTTGCCAAACATGTAGGTCGAGTACGATACCGAGAAGCTCGCCTGCCGATCCCTCGCCCGGCAACTCCGACGAACGGAGGAGCCTCACGATACACCACCATCGAGTCATCTGTCAGGTTTGTGTTCTCGCCTACGCTGTTCCGTATGTGCCGATCCCCCAACAATCATCTCCCGCCCAAATTCCATTGATGGTCGCTTTTTCTTATTACTTTCTTGTGGATGCGTTGGCACTTCATTGGCGTGACACAAATTTTCACGCTCGCTCGCGCCACCTTCCATTAATTGTTCCCTCACTGTCGGTGTCTTCTGCTTGGCAGCGCATATTATCCCCAAAAGATATGCCTAGTATTTTGAAGACCTAGTCGCGGTGTGTTCTAGAAATCCCCAAATCGTATGACGCTCGCCCACGAAATGCCGGTCACCCCGTAGCTCAGAAAATTACTAGTAATCGAGCTCAACTTCCCATTTGCGGTTATCCATTTTCCCTCTTCCACGGAAAGACTTCAAATCATCCTGCTGTGACGGTTAGACCATGGTGGACTAGAAAAGCAATTGGCAGTCTACTTACTTCGGCTTTGCGCTTGCGCCTTGCCGGCTCGGGCGTCCCCCTCGAGCGAACCGGCGTGCCCCCCCGGGCCTGAGTCGCCTCCGCATGGCAGCTATAGTGATATGCCCGGTTGCCGACGAGGATTGTGTCTAGCCACACCCACTCTTGTGCGGTATCAAGCCACTTGTTCTCGAACTTTTCCTGGCAAATAGGACAAACACTGTTGATACGGCTCGATGCATCTGGCACGGGGATGTACTTTGGCTGCGCCTCCTTCTTCTCTCGGCCCGGACTGGATGAAGAACTGTCTGCAGCTGGTGCATGGTCGATATCGATGGTTTCTCGAGACTTGAGCCAATCCTTTGAAACGTTAGAACTCCCAGAAAACGTAGTTGGCCTTGCTTAAGACTTACATTACTGTCAACGTACCAACTCCGGTGCTGACCTCGCTTTTCTGCTTCCGCTAGCCGTTGGTGAGCTTTGAAATGCCAGTCCATGTGAGCCATCTTCTTCTTTCGTCCCTCCTCGTTGGTCTTGAACCGTCTGCCACATTGCGTGCATTGAGGACCCAGCTGCTCATATAGCGAGGCAATCAAGTGTGGCTGGAATCTGAAAAGAGTTAGTACAAAACGCATTCCCCGGAAAGAGGGAAACATACTGTTGTTTGAGTAAGTTGGCATCAAGCTGATTTCCATTTGGCGGGGGAGGTCGCGGCATGCCTGCCAACAACTGGGCTAGATTGGGCGGCAACAGGCCAGGTGGCAGCATAGGCATTCCCGGAGGCGGGACGGGAACCGGAGGGGGCGGCGCGACTGCCGGTGCCGGTACTGGTGCCGGGGCTGGAGTCGGCGTAGGTGTCGCACCCGAAGCTCCGCCGGGGAGTAGACCTGCTTGACGCAAGCTTGCCAGCAAAGACATGGGATTTGCGGCCGGCTGGGCGCTTGTCTGTTTTTGCGGCTCAGTGTTCTGTGGAGGAGGGGACTGAATAGCCACGTTCGGGAAAGGCGGCGGCGGCGTTGGTGTTGGCGCTTGTGGTGTAGCTGACTGCCGCGATAACAGGGAAGCAAGTGCTCCTTGCCCAAAGAGAGCGTCCAGCGTTACTCCGCCTGGCTGCTGGGAAGATCCAGAAGATACTACAGGCGCCGCAGCGGCAGGCGGTGGATGATGAGGAACAGTTGTAGCAGCAGGGGCATGTCCCTGGGCCGCGAACGGCCTCACTTTTACAGCAAGATCGGCTACTTGATATTTTATGAGGACCAGCTGGTCCTGAGGCAAATATTGGTGCTGGAGCAAGCTCTGCACATCCAACAATGCCTTTAGTCTTTGTTGAATACTATGATCTTGTGGGTTCTGTGCATACTCCGACTTCGACGCATCGATCAACTTCTGGATGTCTTGTCCCAGAGAATCTTTGCTTATCCCACCGGCCTGAGGAGGACCTGCAAGCCCAGCTGCATGTGGCATTTGAGGAGGAGGTTGGTAGGGACTACTGGCCATCGAGGGCGGCTGTGCGCTGTAAGATGCCGGCGGAGGCTGCAATATCAGTTAGTATGTTGCAGAAGATATGGAAGAGAGGCCACGTACCGCATAGGCTGCCATCTGCGGATGGTGTGGAAGCGGCGCGCTCGGGGGTCGGCTTCCGTTCGGTTGTTGTATAGGAGGCGGTTGGCTGTACGGGCCTGACTGGTTGGTACCAGGACGGACGCCTGGTGGTGTAGGTGTTTCGCGATACGGCGCGACAGGACGACCACGGCCTCGTCCCTGCTGGGCCTGAAGAGCCGACGTGCGGGCTTTCATGAGAGCGCTCTCGATAGGCTGGGTAACTTCCGGTGGGAAGACTGGACGCTTATCCAGAGATCCGGGGACAGGTTCCTTCCACGTCCGGAGCATCTCATCCATCTTGCGGCGTACTTGACCGTCGACTGCAGCATAGGCTTCCATGAATGTAGCGTATAGCTTCGCCCCGAAGAAAAGTGTATACGGAGTGCCCACGTTTTTGACGATCGAATCGAGTACGTAGAGAGCCGGCAGCTTCTTGTGAGCCGGGGCCTGCAATACATTTCAGTTAGACCGAGCGAAAGCAATGGACTGGCAGGTCCTTGGTGCGGCTGGGATTGGAAACACTGAGGTGTTGACCTACCTTTAAGACGTGGTCTTGTAGAACTTCGGCGATGACTTGGGCATGCTCTGTCTGTTCTCTTGCAATCATTGTCAAGTTGCTGATTTCGAAGCGGACATTGGTGGTCAAATCTTCAAGCGCCTGACGGTAATCCTCCGCCACTTCGGTGGCAGACGCTTCGTATGACATTGTTGTGATTTCTTTTTGCCGACAAGGTTGAGTAAGGTAGTGTTTGGTCAAGAGCACGCGAGTGATGGCGAGAGAAATTGCGGAAAAGCGAAGGAGCGACCGAATCGTCCTTGACCCTTCACCGTATGCACTGGGAAGCACAAGAAAACCACCCTTATTGTACGGGAGCGAAGATTTCCGCTTGGATGGAAAAGACGACGCTGGTAACCTAAACTGGGAGGGCCGAAGTGCAGATTCCAACTCTCGCGTCCAGTCCTCCTCCTGCTCAAATCCTCCGCACCAAGCCAACCAGATCCAATACAGATGGCGCGGTCACCAATACAACATTATCCAACGGGAGCTATCGCATCCGTTTGGAGTATGCAATGATGCCTTCTGTGATGTGGTCGCAGTGGGGCGTCGCGACAACTGCGCGGAGCGAGTCTCTTTGGCAGCCGATTGATCACGAGAATATTGATGAGACGATGGAAACGTCAAAGGGGCAGTCAAGTATATTTCGTAGCGCAACAGAGCAATCGCGGCGTCAGCAATTAGATCGTGGATGAGAGTCGTCTGAGTCGAGCGGTATGATGCCCTGTCGGCAGCAAGGTTGAATGTGAAGTGGTTGACGAAGTCGTAGGACAATGGAGAGCAGCCAAAAACCCAGCCGAGACGGGTCCACCCGAGCTCACGTGCCTCTGTGCACGGACTAAATTTGGCAGCAAAGATGAGTCCAAATTGCAGTCAGTTTGATAATGCAGATCGGCATCTCTTATCTTATCGATATTTGACTTGGGTCCCTCACGTGCTCCAGGTAATTATGGGTAAGACAAGATAACCTGGAAGCTAGTTCAAGCTCAAACTCGAAATACTGAGGCGACTTGGTCTTAAGTATAAGCAAATAGCCCTGGCATACTTCAGACTAGCTTTACATGCGTGAGTCGCAAATTGAGTAATCGACTCTGCGTCACTTGCCTAGTCCCAATAACGAACAAGCGATGGACCAACCCACGTTCGATGTTAGGGTATGCCTCGCGGTACCACAGTAAATTACAACAGCTTTGATGCTACCAAAATGAGCAGACAAGGGATAACATGACGCATGAATACCGCATGTGGTCTTCGCAATCGGAAGTGAGAGTGGCCCGGCAGCAGAGAATGTCAAATACTGTTATGGACTAGACCATAAAATATGTCACATTTCGCTGCTTGTGATGAGTAGAAGCATCGTGATATATTAGATCTGACCGCCTATGAGCGAACTGTGGTCCTTTAGGTGTCGTTGTTTTGATGAAGGAAGAAGAGGAAGCCAGTGAAGGTGGTGAAGGTAGGTCGGTAGGCAGGCCCAGCCTGCCCACGTGACGTAACACTGCTCCTGGGGGCGTCTGTGATTGTGCCTTTATGTCAAATCACGAACTTCACAGCGCTATTTTGAGCCTCAATGTACTGCGGACCTGAACACTTGGCCTGGACAATGGGCCAAGGTGGCGGTGCTGGCGCTTACTGACGTTCATGATCAGGCACGAGGGCAAGGAGAAACGCGTTCGGCCGCAGAATTGGGGCTGGCGGTATTATGATGGTCTTGCTGAGAAGAAAGTCTCCAAATGCGTGTAGCCGCAGCTTAAGCCGTGGTTGAGCGCTGAGATGAAAACTGAGTCGCCCAAAGATGGGCATCGTGAAATGAAGTGTAACGTAAGCGGTTGCTTGTTTGACGACCTGCTGGTGGGACCATGTCTAGAAATACAGTATACACTATACTCGGAGCAGACAACGACTTTGATGCGCCTGTCGGCGCTTGAGGCGCAGCCCATCCGTATCTCTGGCCTTCACAAATTGTACAGCTTTCTAGTTGCATCTTCAGGTTTCATTCGATGAAGGTGCGTCGTGATCATTGCGTAGACCGTGAACAGCCATCGCATATGTGACGGACTAGATCGGGGAGCTTGGGCCAGACAAGTTTTCAAGATGGGATACGGAGTCGGAATTACGAGGCAGTAAATGTCATTCCGAGTATCGCAGCTTTTAATCCGTCTTTTCGGCCAGTGAGTTTAGATATCTGAGGTTCACTCAGCTAATACTGAATTCCCTAGATGTTGAATCCGCCCTTAGCTACCATGAATTATTGTACTAAGCTGAATCATTAGCCGTGAGTAGAGGCACCATCCGATACCTCTTTCCTGCCGAGGCCATGAAATTAGTTCTTCGTGTAGGTAAGCGACGGCGAACTGGTTAGGCAAGTTAAGGTGGGAGCGAGAATGTCGGTATTGAAGTGGGGATTCCGACTCGGAGTTGGGGCTACCGTTGTGAAGTCGCACTCAGAAGAGCCAAACAGCGGCCCACAAAGGCTGGTTCAGCTGCGCTACGGCAGGGGGGCTGCTTTTGCCGCTCACACTTCAATGCCTTCTCGTCGCACAGCGAATCGGCAGTTCTGGCGCCTGCAGGGGTCGCCCAGCAGGTCTTCGTGCCTGACATTCGGCCGGCGGTTGTCTCTACTGAAGTACTAAACTCGCATGAAACACTGTCTGGTCGTCCGTCATCCAATCAATCCAGCTTCAGTGCCGACAACTGAGAAGTTGCCATGTCCCTTCAACCCTTTGTCGTGCACTAGTTCCATCTGTTTGCAACTTCTCGACCCTACCTCTGCCGTCTTCCATCCTTGTACAGACCTGCTTCGTCTCGTTTTCGTTCGTGATTAGCCAGGGAGATCTTCAGCGGAGCTGAGCGTCCACAGGTTACCAGCAGCTCTCAGTTGAGAATGGGCTCACTCACATGCTGCAGGTCCCCGCTGCCCGACCCGAATGACAGACATCCAGAAGTCTAGGTATCATGGTTCAGTTGGTCCTGCGAGTGCTCGATCAGGGGACTTCATTGAAACCACGTCTGCTTGCAGAGAGAAGTACAGCATCAGGTCGTCAAGTCCCAAGAATCTCCCCCGCTGGGTATCTTACAGCCCAGTACTAGAAGTATCGAGTCTTCTCGTTGCCGCCACAGGTAGTTCTCGAGTCTCTTTCCCACATGCCCGCGTGCTCGAACCTGGAAATCCTGTAATCCCGTCCGATAAACCTTGGTCGTTCTTCGTGCCGCTGGGGCGCGAGAGAGTGATCATCCAAGCTGTTGGTGATCGAATCCTTGAACCTTCCTCATCCCCATCCTCCTCGTTCTGTCCCCGCCTACCTAATGCATCCAGGCCCTGAGGCTCTCTTTGCGCTGTTAAATCGATTGGCTGCTGCTTGCGCGAAATTTTTGCCCGCTTCTCAAAACGGCGAATAGAGAAGGCCACCGGGCAGGCACCCTCGGTCAAGCCATAACGTCCCTTCTACTTGACTTTGCTCTTGCCGCTCCCGTTTTGAACAAGAAAGATTTCGGTTACGCGCGGGACGAACAACGCCTTGCATGTTGCATTTCCCTTTTTTTATCATTCTGTCACCCCATCTCTCCCGGTCGGAGCTTGACAAAAAGAGCAGACAAGGCAACAAAAGGACTGGTCCATATTAAAGGAAGGAACTCCCCATCCCTCCTTCTCCTTGACCTCGAGTTCACCTACTCGTCCTTTGCCAGGCGCTCCTTCCCCTACCAGTCCTCTTGAACAGCTGTGGACATTTCTTTTCTCGGGTCCCAAGCAACCCCTCTCACTTAATACTGTTCACATTCAGTCCTTCCTCTCCACAAATTATAACCTCGTGAAGCTCCCCATCACACATCCTCCTCTCTCTACATCAACGTTTTTCCTGGACTGGTCTCCAGCAGAATTTCCTACTTGTCGAATAATAACGCTCACTCAATACCCATACGACAGACTGCCAGTCAGATTTGGATTTTTTAGCCTGATTGGCTCGACTAATTTTCTCTTTACTACGATCCCTCTCACTAGCAAACTTATCGACAGCTAGCTTTCCTGGTACCGGCATCCTGTTCGTATATCCTTGCCAGCTCTGGCCTCGAGCGGCTTGCTAACCATACCTCAAGACATCCGCAAGTTCAAGATGTTCAACCTGTCCAATAATTCTCGCCTTCGCGGCTCAGGTCATATGATCCTAAACGCCTTCCGCGTCTTCAATATCGTTGGCCTCCTCGCCGTCTGCGCTTCGACCTGGGTCATGATCGTCATGTCCATTCTTAAGCGCAATTTTGCCTTCTTCGATTCAGTTTCCCACTTCTTTACCTTCTCTATCGCCGTTTTCCTCATCATTTCCGAGCTCGCCCTCTTCCGCAACTACTTCGAGCGCAACTGGCCCATTCTCTCTAGCGAACATGGCCTCAGCTGGCTGGGAATCGCCATGATCGTCATGGGATGCCAGGTCCTCGCCAACATCACCGAGCCCGCCTTCTCGATCGAGTCCCTTGGCTTGCCCCTCTGGCGCCTTATTCTATCCTCGGGCATTCTCGTCACTACTTTCGGCTTCTTCAACATCGTCTCCTCGATCATTTTCCGCGACGGAGACAACGGCCTCAATGCGCGCAACATCCGCAGTGACGGCACACTTGCTTCCGGCAAGAGCTCTCTCGTCGATGGCTACTCGGCCCGCAGCAATTCGGTCCGCGAAGAGAAGGCCTTTAGACGCCTGACACAGAAGTTCACCCCTTGGAACAAGAACATCAACACCCGTCCCAAGATTAGCCACCCTATCGCCTCCGACGTCGAGCAGGGCCACACTTCCGACAATGACCGCGACTGGGACGAAGACCGCCGCAGTCCTATTTTGCCTGAGCTCGCCCGCCCGCCGACTGCCCTGCATCCCATGAACACCGGCAACGTTCGCTACACCAAGTACAGCGAGGCTAGCAACATGGACCGCTTTTAAGCGTCTTAGGACGATTGAAACGGAGCTAACGCTCCAGGGAATGCCAATAGAACAGTGGAGGATCAATCAGCTTTGCACGGCAGACCTGGCAGAACATACTATACCAGCCTTTGGTCAAGGAGGAGTAATGGCGTCACGGTTGATTTACTTACTTGTTGTGGAACAAAATACCCGGCACGACGGCACGGGGTAGCGGCGAGGGACATGAGATTTCGGGAACTTTTCTACATGCTTTATCATGGGAAACATTATTACAAAGATTACAGACGATCTGGGAATATAGAACCAGTAAATACGAAACTCAACATCAATTCATTGAGCTACCCTGCTTCCAACGCGTGAATGAGAAGGTGAAGCTCGAACGGCATAGTTCTACGTTCAGACACAATTCTCGGGTAAGGCGGGCTCGATCACACAACAATAACTATCGTGAGCAGGTATATGGCTGTAAACTTGAGCCATAAACAATCTGGCTGAAAACCTGGGGTGAACACGGGACGATTTCCGATCAGATGTTAGCTCGGCCGCGATGAGGCCTTGGAGCGATGTGACAGAACTCAGAGAGCATGCCTCCTGTCGATCAATTTGTCCGCCTTCTAAACCCACTTGTGAGAGATCTGATCGAAAATTCCAACTTTTGTCCCCAGGTCATATCGGCTCTTTTCTCATCCGTCTAGGCTTTGATCTGCGAGCTAAATGTTTGGGCCTACTTTACGAGGGATGGCGGCAGCAGCAGCAATGAGTGGAGAGGCGGATTACCTATTGTATACTACCCACTACGCCACGACATTCTGAATTGGCACCACACCACAGAGCGAGGAGAAGAGGACGAGAATTTTGACGTTGAAAGTCATCACAGAAATCACATTTTGATCATTACGCCCGCCCAAAAGTATGTAAAGCTCTTCAAAGAGTCTGTTCCATTTTTCGTATCGTATGAAATTCCCTGGTCAGACCAGAATACTCCAGCGCATGATACCAAAAGCCTCACGCAAGAGCGTAGCAGCAGCAGTCCCGAATACCACCCAGAAACCACACCTGACAGCAGGTGATACAACAGCAGCCGTCTTTTCGTGACCCTCCTGCTCAGAGCGTGAAGGAGCAGAAGAGGAAGATCGAGATTCAGTTCCGGACACCACCATTCGTGGCAGTGACCGTTTACCGGTAGCGCCACAGGGAGAGGGTGTTGTGGCGCTTCCAGGTCTTTCTGCGGCCGGCCTTGGTCTTGTTGTAGCGGTGGCCCTTGTTGAGACCACGGGACTTCTTGCCGGTGGCGGTAAGACCGCGTGCCTCGCGGTGCTTGTGGACGGGGTTGACGATCCAGTTGATGCGGGGGTCGGTGCGGATGGCCTTGTGCTGGGGATCGACGAGGATGACCTCGTAGTACTTGTAGGTAGAGTCCTGGTTGACCCAGTAGGAGTTGAGGACGCGCAAGTTAGCGCAGCGGCGGCCGACACGCTCCTCGGCGGTGGCAGCGAGGGAGCGCTGGTACTTGAGCTGATTGACTCCCTGGTTGGTGGGCTTGCCTGTTCGTGACAAGATTCGTTAGCAATTGTGCCTCCCCACTTTAAATTTTTCCATCTCCTTCATCGAGCTTGTCGAGGGTATAACGTACCGAAGGTAGCACCCTTGGCGACGGGCTTCTTGCGGCCACCGCGGCGGACGCGGACGCGGTAGATAACGTAGCCCTGCTTGGCCTTGTAACCGAGGCGGCGAGCCTTATCGGGGCGCGAAGGGCGCGAAGCGCGGTGGATGACGTTCAACTGACGGAGCTATATTGATGCACTCTCAGCAAAAGTTCAACGAGTGTATAGCAGGAACGCAAAGTTTTCCGTCCCTTCATCGCCTCGAATTCCACCGCCGCGATTGTGTATCTCGATGGGGAAGAAGTAGGCTTCTGTTACCGAAACCTCCATCGAGAGTCGGGCGGCAGGAGACGAGAGATGAGGGGGGTAGGAAATTGCTTCGACGTCCACATGGATTCGGATTGGGTGATTCAACGTACTTCCCAGCAGCGAACGCGCAGAAGGAAGCGCATCACATCGGACTGCTTCTTCTTCTGGAGCTCTTCGACATACTTGAGGGCACCCATTGTGACTGCGACAGCGAGCAAACGTTAGCCGACTTGTTGAATTGACATGCAGCAGAAAATGTTGTAAATAATCAGACGTTCGTCGAGGGACGAGGGAAACAAACCAGCTTTTCACGTAAAATCCGGCTGCCGAGATGTCGGTACGGGTGGTGGTTGGAGATGAGGACGACGACGGTTGAGAAAAGTTTCCGGGCAAAAGTTGGAAGAACTCGATCGACTTTGTGGGGGTTAGGTAATCCCCGCTAGACCCAAAGAGGCTAGGTTCACCTTACCGAGCCCTGTCGGTGAACTTCACATCAGGGCTTGGGTAAATACATAGTTTAGCCCCACTTCGCGGATGCCAGACAGGGCGTTTCCCGCGAACCTGAGGTAGGCCCGGGCCAGTCTAGTGACTTTTCAGCCTGCCGTTGTTAATGATTGCTCTCGTACGAAATGCTCCGAAGTGCTGGAGATTTTAACTTCACGCCAAGATTATGTGCACTGGCATTGCTATCGTCTTCCACCTGTGTCAAAGTTGTCCACCCCGCAGGACGGCCTGAGAAGCAATTGTTGAGTTCAGCAATTGGCATGAGCTACGAAGGTTAAGCGGCCATCAGAGACAACGCCTCATTTTGATGTACCGAGCCATCCTTTTGAACAGCGTGATCGAACTGCATGTGCAGGTAAGAAGCAAGATTGGCTACCGTAACGTCCTCCTCTAGCAATAAATCGGCCTTCCGCTTCGTAAGAGCGTTTCGATAAGTGCAACAAAGCTAGCCTTCGAGCATTGTTGTAGTTTTTAGAGAACGCGTTATCCCAGGTGCCATGACCTCCTACGAGTAGTTGAATGCGAGTTGAGGATGCACAATTCTATAACAAGCCGTCTGGTCTCTCATCCCAAACGCAGAAGACAATAATGGTAATAAGTCGGTGGCTTCGGGAGCATGAAATCGTTGCTTGCTATATTCGCTGCCATTTTTCCGAACTTCGATGGCACAGTTATCCTGACCGTCTACTCCGTATGCGGTGTTCTTCACTGTCCATATCACTGGCTTTAGTCCTCTTGCCGCCTCTCGGTCTCGCCATCATCCTCGCCACTTTGGCTCTTTGGCTCTTTGGTTCTTATGTACTTCCGACTATGAGCAAAGTATGACCAGTTGTCGTCCTCACTGTTCTCCTCCGACAACCTACTCCGACAACCTACTCCCACGTCATCCATGTTGCACAGCCAGAGGAAGCCTCAATCAAAGGCAATGCACTAACAGTAATGGCGCTCGATAGTCAGAATCGCTGTTTTATACGTGTCACATCCTTGGAGACATGCAGCAAAAGATGTCAAAGTTATGGAATCCTTAGGTTCTCGAGAACCCGAAATCAAAATAAAAAAGCAAAATCTTCGTACAAGAGTACCGCCGAGCCATTAACCAGAAGCAAGTCCCTTTTTTGATCCTCAGGTTACACCATGCTCGTGCAAATGGAAAAATAAAAAATCAAAAAGTCTCTCTGTCTATGACGGTAGTGCCCCGAGTAGTAGTGAAAGTCTCTCAATCTCCTCTTGAATCTCTCGTCATCATGAATGGGGGGAGGCCGTGGTACTGGAATCTCGAAACGCAAAACAAGAATGAAAGTGGGTTTGTAGTAAACATGTCTTTCCTTTCCTTTTAGTCTTCTTTTGTCTTCCGAAAGAAGTACAAAAAGGTCCCGCCGTTTTTGTCAATTTAAGCAGAGAAAAAAAGTGAGGTTCCTCCCAACGCCAAAAGTGAGGGAAATGCCGCCAGGCCTCTCGGCCACGGCTATGCTTACAATGCCTCGGTCATGCCAACCGTATTCAAATACGCGCAGTTATTGCAGCATCAGTGCGTCATAAGTTGGAAGAAGAACGGGACCACTAAGAGGGAAAAGTTTTTGAAAAGAATAAGGTCCTTCAGCGACTGTTTAATGAAAGGCCCTGGAAGGCAGCTGCCCAGTCGTTTTGCGAGTTCATGGGTCCGACACCCTGTTCGTGAGGTGCCGGTCCCTCAGGGCCTGGGGCGAAACGGGTACGCGTTTGGTATTCGGGTGCTCCCTGGAAGCTATAGCTGTCCAGAGAAGGCATAACACCAGGTACGTAGGGCATGTTTCCGGGCCTAGGAGCGCTGCCCAAGCCGCCAATATGGGAGTAAGGGTAGTTCAGTTGGCCGAAACCTGCACCAGGCCCAGGCCTGTCCCCTCCGAAAGGGGTTGTAAAAGAGTTCTGGTACCCGCGCCCAGTTGCGCCGGGCCCGTTGAATCCCCCGGGTTGTTGATCTTGCTGCTGCTGCTGCTGCTGGTTCGATCGACGCTCAGAGTTACTTGAACCGCGTCCCACGCCAACTGCACCAGGTCCTACGCCGCTCGGAGCCTGGATGCCGAGAGTTGGACTGGCGAAGGATGCCGGGTTGATAGCCGACATCCAAATTCTGGTCTTGTATATCTTGAACAGGTCCGTGACGAGTGAGTTGAAGTTGATGTATGAATCGGCGAAATAGTAGAAGGTTAGTTTCTTCCAATCCCTATTGCATGTCAGTACGATTCAGGGACCAGGCGATAGGCCACTTACATCTGGAATTCGGCATCGAGGATTTCCATATTCAGCCCGTGCTCTTTCACCTTTTGCATACAAACGCGTTTGGCCTTGGCCTCGTTGCCTTCCTTGTCCCGCAAGGCATGAATCTCGTGACTCTGGGCAAGGCGTTTGATCAACTTAGGCTTGAGCTCTCCTGCATTGGGCTCTTGCATGTGGTGCTGGTTGGGAGGACCCATGCCGCCAACTGCGCTGCCCTGGAGGCCGTTTGCAGCCGCCATAAGACCCGCACCTGTGCCGTCCTGAGCCGCAGCGGCATTTTGCGAGTACATCATCAACCACTTGTACTGTTCCTCGGCGTAGTGCTCCTTCAACTCTTTGGCGGTTTGCCAATCGACGTTGTCTCGGGCAACGGTACCCAGATCAGTTCCTCGGTCAGCCTCAACAATGACAAGATCACCGGGTTTAACCGTAAGGCCCGTCCCCTCCTGGATGTAAAAAACATCCGCTCTGGCACACTTGAAGAGGACGATGTGAAGGAGCTGATTGTGACGCGGCTGTGACATGGCGTAGACGTTGCGGTGCGGCGAGGGGGCCCGATTGCCGTACGGCGCAGGATGCATCTGGGCATATGGTGAGGGGAATGGGTTGTTAAACATGCTGGCTGGAGGAGCCTGCAGGCCTCCACCGGGGGTAAAGAACGAAGCTATTATGTCGGGTTAGTCATGCTCGTTTGGCGGTCTCAAAAGAGTAAACTCACCAGCATTGCTGGAATAAGTAGAATTGTCACCATATCCTGTAGGGAAGTCCATAGGCTGTTGTTGTAGTTGTTGTTGTTCCGCCACAGGTGTGTCGAGACCGGTGACAGTTTCGCTGATGGAACTGATAGACCCCTGGCGTGTGGGGATATCCGCAAATGAGTGTCTTCGACTCTGCTGGCCCTCAGGCCCTCCGAACCCGAGCGAACTATGCCAATACGCCTTCTTAACATTCTCCAGTTTACGGTTCTCATAAGGTGAACGGAATGCAGATACTCCGAATTCACTCATCCGACGCCCCATGGCTCTCTTTGCGGCCAGCTCGACTCCATCCCCAGCCTCGTCAAGCTCATCGATGGCATAGTCGGATTCTTCTGGAACGGCCTCTCTAAGAGCATAGCCATTGCCAATACCATACGCGGCGCCAGTCGATGCTCTCGGCCGAAGTCGGTTCTGGTATTGTTGCTGTTGCTGATGTTGCTGCTGCTGCTGCTGCTGCTGTTGTTGTTGCTGCTGCTGTTGCTGCTGCTGTTGACGAAGCATGGCGTTTTCACGAGCTAGCATCTCAATCGTCTTGGCCTCCGCAGACTGATGAATAGACCCTTGCATGGACTCTGTTGCACTCTCGTCATCGTCGTCGTCCACCTCCTTCACCTTTCCGAGTAGCCCACCATCATTCGACATCTCACTTAGCATGCTGGGTCGAGAAGGGCGGTGCTGCAAACCAGAGTGGCCATGAGCACGACTGCGACCCAGTATTGTCGAGTTGGTCATCGAGGCGGGTGGAGCATCAGGTTCCAGCTGTCCCACGGAGTACGACTGAGAACGGTAGGTCTTAGGGGTCGGATGCAAGGGAATCGCGAACGGGATCTGGGCGTTAGGACCAGAGTCTCGTGGAGCCGGCGATGTCTGTCCGAAGCTGTTCTCATTGAAAAAAGAGCCGCCAGCCGAACCAGGGGGCATTGTCGAAGTGGGCGAGGGCAAGACCTCACTCAGCCGCGAAGGGGGATCCTTTCGATCATTGTTCCAGATACCAGTACCCCAAGTAAACGTGGATCCAGCAACCGGAGCACGTCCTATAACGCCGGAGGACTGAGAGTGCGAGCCCCAAGGCGCATTTCCTTCCGCCGAAGGAGTGCTGGGGTGAGATGCCGTGGGAGACATGGAGCTGCTCGCAAAAGAGCCCTTGCGCGGTCGCGTTATAGGTTGCGAAGTATCGTTGAGCCAAGATGCACGTCTAGCCGGCTTCTGAGGCTGTGACGCAGGTTGAGGAGGGTCTTGGCGATGAGCGTCTGCCTCGTCGTCTGAGCTAGCAAGAGCCTCAGAATCGGGAGTCGATCGACGGTTCAGCTTGTCGAGCAGAATGGCGTGGCTACTTGGAGCGACAGCGGAGAATGTGCCCTGACCCGGTTTGGAGGTTGGGCCGGGTTTGGCGGTGCTAGCACTTCCGCCAGAGCTCATCATCCTACAGTTTCTGTCAGGTAAGACCCAAACCCTAGATCACCTCGAGCTGCGGCCGTATGCTGGAAAGATGACAGTCAGACCACTGTCAAATTGAATGTCGAAGAACAATGTCTTCAAACGTAGTAATGAGGAGAAACAGATAATGAGAGGGATCTGATTCGGCTGGACGTGGTTGAAAGAAGATAAATACTTTCAAGCCGAATGAGCCTAGACGATGTGTTAGCGGCTATGTCATCAAACGTTAAAGGCAAGCGTCGTGAGACAGGATGAAAGAGTCGAGTTTCGCCGCAACCAGCTTGGGGCGTCACGGGAGCTGCGGCTCAGTTTAGGGGGTCCAAGCTGCCAGCCACTGGCGAAGAGCAGCTGGAATGCACCACGAGGTCCGAGCCAAAGACATTCAGAGGCTCTGAGACTGGGATGAATGAACAAACCGAGTGCCAAAAGCCATTGAACGGTTGAAGGCCACTCGGAACTGCTAGCTCTTGACATGAGTCGAGTTGCGGTGCAGCTTGTGACACCGGCAAGGTGAGGCAATCTCGTCAGTCAGACAGATGATGACGCCGCGCATCTGGACCAACGAGCGCGGTGGAGCTGGTTTTCTCGGAGGATTTACCGCCTGGCAGCAGCCTTGCGACAAGGAATGTGTGATTCGTACAGCGACGAGTGCAATCAGGTACGTACCAAGCAGCGGGAATCTGAGTAGATCTATCGACAGGGTATCAAAAGGCGCAGCGTCTAGATGTTGAGGCACAGGTTGATCGGATTAGCGAGATTTGATGTAAGACTGTAGCGCGGGTTATTGCGCGATATGTCGGTCGTGATAGCGGTTGAGTTGAGGATGACCGGAAGGCACGCAGGTACAGGGTGTCACCTTGAGCTTGAGCTCGAGTATGTGTTGGTGCTGATGCCGATGCTAATGCTGATGCTGATGCTGTCGGGCTGGTCCCGGAAAAGGGTGGATTAGGACGTGGTTGGCGAAATGTGTCGGGTGAAACCCGAAGTAGTAACAGTAAAGAAAGAAGATTATGACGCGCGCGAAATGGGAACCGAAAAAAGCGCGGAAGTCGTCTAAACCAGTTCGTCTAACCCAGACCCCCAAGTGTCCAAAGGAAGAAAAAAAAACGTTTTGTCTGACGGGGTTGCGCAGCAAAGTCGCCTTGACCGAAAGATAGAGGGTGTGAGCGCGCTCGCGTGCTGTCGAAAGGTAAAAGGCAAAATTGATATACGCTATCGTTCGTTGGTCGAGGAGAAGCGATGCGACAGAGGAGCTACGCGCATCCCATTGTTGGCGCGTGGAGGCGATCGCAAAAGTGGGATGCGGATATGCGATAGCGAGTTGCGGTTCAGCAAAGAAATTTGTCTTGCGCGGCACCCTCGATCCTTTAGCCCTGGGAGCGGTGGTCCTGGCGGGAGGAAGGACGAGTAGCAGCGATAGAGGCGAGGAGAGAGGAAACGGATGAAAGATGTGTTGGAGAGGTTTGAGAAGGCGACGGGAAGAGGTTGTCGGGTAGGTAAGGTAGGACGTCGAGGGAAGCGGGGGAGGAGAAGACGTTGCGACACGAGACCAGAGCTTGTCCAAGTGGCTGGTGCGTAATACCTACGGCAGGGTCCGGTCCAGGGTAGGTAACAGGGCCACCACCAACTGAGAAAGCAGGCACTTCCCGTCAAGTGGAATAAGGCAAGGTCAGGTAGACAAAGGTAAGAAGGAGGAGGAGGAGGAGGAGGAGGAGGTATGGGTGCAGGTGGCAAGCTAAGGTACCCGACGACACAAAATGCGCCTGAGAGCTAAGGTACAGACAGCGTCAGGCCAGTGTTGGGTGGTGGCTAGGGCGGGAAAACGTGAAGAGGGGAGAATTTGACGGATGGGATGGCGACTCTGGGAAAAGCCGTAGGGCCAAGCCAGACCAGTTTGAGGTTAAAGGATGGTTGGAACAATTGAGGTAGGTAAGTAGGTAGGTATGTATGTAGACAAATATCGGGAGAATGATAAGACTGAACCCAATAAGAGTGTGTAAAGCGCGTAGAGTGCGGCAGCAACGAGATGCAGAAAGCACAGCAATTCCAGTCCGATCGTCTGTGTCCTCCTGTCTGCAGTATCCGTGAGGTAAGTAAGGTAAGGTATGGTATGCACTGCACTGCACACTACACACGCACTACTTTCACAGCAGACTATGCCCTGGTTGGCCTCAGAGCCCGATATGGAACGCCAGCTGGCTTTGGTAGGCAGATTGTCAGGCACGGGAATATGCGCGGGCGGACGCGGACGCGGGATCGAATCGACTAATATCGGCGGAGGGGACAAGTGGGCAGGTCCGAGTTGATCATCGTACGGGTGAGTGGGAACGCGTCGGGAAGATGAAGCATAACGGCGATGCGCTGCTTCTGAGAAAAGTGAGAGGAAAAAGAAAAGGGGGTCCTGCTGGTGAGAGGGGTAATTAGGACGGAGTACCTCAGGGTATGCGTAGGCGGCAGGCTGGAGGGGGTAAGGTAAGGTAAGCAATCCAAGGTCCAATGTATAAGGTAAGGTAGAGAGACTTATGTAGCTGCCGCGAAGTGCTAGCTATGCATCATAACGCAAGCCGTGGGCGACGGAAAGGCAAGTCAAGGTAGTCAAGTGTATGCGTATACGTGTGCGTATGAGATGAGGTGGCGAGGAGAAGGGAGTAATGAGTACTACTATGTAAGGAGTAAGTAGTAGAAGCAGCACACCAGGATTTGAAGCAGGACCTGTGAAGTGGTGGTGATGCGACGCAGGCCAGGTTTCTGTGCAGACAGTAACACTTCCGCCATCCTCAGGTACCGACATGAAGTGCCAGCAGTTCCATCAATGAGCCAAGTAACTAATCGATCCAGCAGTCACCAGTCCTCTTTCTCTGACTCTCCAAGACACGGGATTCGCGTGATGCAGAATAGCAGAGCAGCGGCATTCGTAGAATCGACACGGCGGATGTCTGGAGATTTGACAACGACACAGACTAGTCGGTTGTCATGGAGAACCGGACGGCCTGGAATCCACGGACAACGCAAAGATTAAAAAACCGAGATGCGTTGAAGATCGGTTTCGTTGGTAGCCAAGTCTCAGGTAATACACAAAAATGCCAGTCTCAGACCCAGGGATTGGAAGAGTTTACCAGCTCGTTCGTTCTTTTAAGCTGTAAAGGGCGTCTGGGGAAAGACGGAACATCTCAGAGCGCAGCGATGGGTATGGCAGCTAGGTCGCTTGGGGTAAGGATCATGGATGGCACAGCTGCATGGTCCCCTCCCCCTCCATGCTCAACAACGCTGAATGCGCGAACTATGTTGCGGGAGGGTGTGAAGCAGAAAGCGAACGAGAGGCGATATGAAGAGATCAGGAAACCTTCTGGTGAAGGTCGCCCAGCGGACGAATACGGGAGCGCTCCATTTCAGTAGTATGTCCAGACGCAAGAGCCAAGTCGCCGGGGAAAATATGAAAGCACCTTGTTATCCAAGATTTGCCGCCAGGGCTCTGAGGGACGCGAAGTGGTGTGGTCCACTTCCGTGGCCGCTTTGGAACTCGACATCCAAAAGCCAAACATGATGGGGGGTTGCACGATGAGCAAGCCCGGATGAGACTTAACAAGTGCAAGTAGTGAAGCGCCAAACGTGGCGGGATGTAGGCAGTCATGATCTCAGCCAATGAATGTTTTTCCATTAATGTAAAGTATCCAAGATCAATGGGAGCAGTAATGGAAGCTCTTACTTAACGACCTACCTAGATTCTCCTTGAAGGCATGCTCAAGGCGGAGGTTCCTCAGGCAGCTTAGGTCTCCATTGCACAGTGCGGCCAAGCAGTCAGGTTAACTGCAGTCGCTCATTGAGGTTGCATGCAGGTGCGGGTACGTACCCCTCAGCTTCATTCCAGTTCCCCACACTTTTCTCCAGGCAAAGGCCCACTTCCTGTCCTGTGCCAGGGCCAGTCACAGCTGGGCTGTCTACACTAAATGGGGGCTAGGCCAGGGCTCAAGGCTCAGGGGTGTTGGGCAGTGGGGCCGCGCCTTTCTGATCCACCAATAATGTTGGACCCTACCTCCCCCTTCTTCAGGAACTGGGAGTTGCCTCGACACATATTGGATTCCAGACCAAGAAGGGAAGAAGGGGATGAGAAGGAGGGGAAAAGCCACTGACAATCTGATCATGACGAGCATGCTGCCTTGGACATCCCAGATGCTGAAATTCCCTCTGGCTAATTTTTACTGCGATACTGTTTGACAGAACATATTGACTTCCCTTCCCACTTGGAGTTCAGGGTGATTTGGCCTATTTGCCGCATTTCGTCTGGCTTCGACTGCGTCTCTGGATACGTCTGGGCTTGCACAAAGACTAAACACTCCCTCGCAATTCTGCACCCTCTTCGATTAAAACTTACTTACATCTTAGGACCAGACTAGGCGATCAGGAAGCTTCGCGAACAAAGTGGATCCCTAACGCTTATTCCCCGCGAACCTCCTTCATCACAGACTTGCAGAAACTTGATGGTATGCTCGCACAACATTCTACATTCTTCCGTTTTCAATAACTCCCCGACTTACTGCGGTATGCCCATGACATTCCCTGCCATTCCCGCAAACAACAGCTTGCTGTAATACGTCTGCATGCTGCGGCCATGCACCCCAGGCGAGCACCGGCTCCCTCCTCAATCTCTTTTCGGCCGCTGTGGCGTCTAGTGTATCGATGAGCTTACATCCACGACATCTGCCAAGCTCCGTCCCTCGACAACACGTCTTTTCGCTTCGGCTGCACAGAGATTATTCGTATCTCTACAAACTAATTGCTCAATAAGATGCTCACCAAGACAGAGTCGAACGACCCAGACACCACCACAACACTCCCAAGTACCCCGTGAACGGCTCCGACGATGCCGTCAGTCCTGCAGCTCTGTTTCTGCATGCTTTCCCTGAGCCTCCCGGCATGCCGTGGACATCTGACCCAAGCGCGGCTGTAACAGGCGGGTACGATTCGCCCATCGCCGATCCCCGAACCTTAGCTGCCCTTGCCCCTCGATCAACACTTAGCCAAGTCCACATTTGATGAGCAGTGGCGGCTTTGACCCGGGGCACCGCGCCGAGAAGCATCCAAAGTATCATCGCCCTCAACGTCCGGTCAACCCTTTCTTCGCTTCTATCGTCTGTTCGCTGCGCGGACTTGCAGACCCTCGTCGTTGGAGTGTCTTTCCCTTCTCACGTCGCCCTGGCCAAGGGCATGTATATAACGCCAAACCGATCTAAACATGTTTGTTTCTTTGAACGCTACGTGACGCACATGACGCCATGGCCCTAGAGCGAACGTTGCGGCCGGCATTCCCCATGCTTCCCAAGGCTGCTCCTTGCAAACCATCTGCTTCTGCCGTTGGAGGCCTGCAACTGTGTTCGGAAATATGCAGTAGGCCACTGGCTTCTTTTCAACACCCCGCATCAGATCCATTGTCCGTGTGTTTTCTTCGCTCACACGAGGGTATCCCTCCTTAAAGTTTCCTCACTTTGGTCGACTGCAGAAGTAGACCACGTTGATTATGTGGTCCTTTGCCTTTATAGACGACGACCTGCGTCGTCATCGAATTGGCTCCAAATTGTGTCTTGTGAGCGCATGGTAGACTTTGAGGATTTTGATCGAAGGATTGAACCAAAGAGCGTGGCATCTCTGACGTCTAGAGGACAAGCCATCAAAGGTGTATGTGCATATGCGGACGCAGGCATCTAGGTGGTTTGGCGTTGGGGGTGCCTGGGTACAGGGCTTCTCTCCGAGACCGAGAGGAGCAAGGAACCGTGGAGTGGACGGGATGTTGCAGCAGGTCACGCGGGCCCATCTGCAACCAAACTCCATCAGTCTGCAGGAGATTGCTCTTCGATTGGGTCTTCATCTCGCTGACCTCACTGTGGCATCATCCAGACTCCTGATATACAGCACGTTTTGGATGGTCTTCTTGTCAAACGGGGTGTAATGTCGAAGCCCGTGAGCGAGAGCACTGCCGGCAACCGATGCACCAGGCGAACGTGCGCCGAAGAGAAATATGCGACCTAGATCCTTATTACGCCTGCGTGTCGATGTACCGAGATACGCAGGCTAATTCACATTTATCGGAAGGCATGATGCATACCGAGAAGCATCTCGAGGCTTTGCGAGCTCGTTAACTTCAGTCAATTAAGGAGAAATCCTGTACGTTGACACTGCCCTGCGCGCTTCGTGCGAGACAGTTGGTCACAACACCAATAGCCACGTTTGACATCGACCACCTTGTACGGAACCGAAACGCAGATCGACATACCCCCGAGCCGATGGAGGACGAAAGTCAAATATCAGCAAGGGCTCTTTACCCCGGATTCTCATCTCGTCATCAAACTCAACCTTGGCTTTGTTGCTGCAAACGGCTCATGGAAACAATAAGCAAGCCATGGAAAACGTCCAAGCGGCGTCCACCATATCCCAACGACAGTCGTCTGCGCAGAGATCAACCGAACTCGAGGCCGTTTTGCTATCTTAGGAAGCCCTAGCATAATTGCGGCCTACTAGCCAAAAGTGTTATTGAAGCGTTTGCCAGGGCGCTGAATGCTGCTTCCATTTTTGAAGGCATCTAGTTGTATTCGGTGAGGAGACGAGACAGGCATGTGCCCGGCAGACTGGCATGATGATGAGGAGATGCGGCACGAGATCAGCGGATGTCCAGGAAGGCTAAACTCTTGACCAAGGGAAGGAAGTCTTGTGGGTTCATGGACCCCACGGTAAGGGGAGGAGGGGAAACAAGACGGACGCTGCCCTTGGACGGGACGAAGGTTAATACGACCCAGCAGAGAAGTGCACTCCGGGCTGCTAGAGGCGGGGAAGACAACCAATGCATGGATGACTTGAGGGGTTCCATTTGCAGTTGAGGGGTTCCTGCACGCCAACTGCTATGCGCACCTTCCCCCGCCTTGATCCATTGCAGCAACCCTTGGCAATCCTTGGCTTTGGAGTCCAATCGAAATGGAGACACAGGAAACCCTCCGCCAACCCTGGCATTTTGTGACCATGATGATGGTCTCGAACGCTGTTGTCAATATGAGCACGGCGATCTTTGCCCGTCTTCGTCTACTGATGTTGCCTGATTCTTCACCTGGCCAGCGCGGTCCTGGAGGCTCTGGTTGCACGACGCACATAGGCTGGGCAAATACTTGGACCCGGTCTCGCCTTAAGCACATGAGTCTATCTGATAAACCCAAAGTTGCCTCGGCGCGCCCCCGATACCTGCCGAACACGAGAGGGCTGAAATACCCCTCGCGTATTCGGTGCGAATGCTATATTGTCTCAAAGCCATCGCCAACGAGGTTGAAGATGTTGTGCACGTGAGGCTCTGATGAACAGCAACGTGTTGGGTATTGTATTCTATCACCGGGCTCGACCTGGTGATTCTTGGTGTTTGATATAATCATACAGCATTCTACAGGATTCATTGCACCACCGAAACTTCAATTCCATCTCTTACCCGAGTGCAGCTTCCATGCCCACCACTTAGGTACCTTATCTGGTACTTACGCGATAGCGTCAACCCCCTTTTGGGCTTTCAGCTTCTCCTCGAACTTGGCGAATTCTTTGAGTGCAATCTCTTCTTCCTCGTCCATAATCTGTTGGACACCCTTGACTTCCTCGATCTATTGACACGTTAGCCAAGTGCTCGAGAATGCACCGCCATAGGTAAGCAGAAGAACGGCGAGCAAAACAAACTCACATAATGCATCAGCATGCTCTCGATGCCGTTTTTCAGTGTTGCAGTGCTCGAGTCGCAGGTTCGACATGCGCCCCGGAGCTTCAGCAGAACGATTCCCTCATCCGTGAAACCACGAAAATCAATGTCGCCGCCATCCTCCTGAATAGCAGGTCTTATCCTCGTCTCGAGAAGCTCCTTGATCATACCCACGACTTCGCTGTCGTTCTCGTCGTACGCCAGGCTGTCCTCCTCCTCGGCCTCGGCAGCGGCGGCGGCGCCGCCCTCCTTCTTGTCCACCACGTTGACAATCGTCTGACCAGAGGTGATGGCCTCGGTGATGAGCGCAAAGATCTCGGGGCGGATGTGCGCCCAGTTGGCGTCTGCGGCTTTCGTCACCGTGATGAAGTCGGCGCCGTAGAAGACGGACTTGACGCCGTCAATGTTCATCAGCTGGGCGGCCAGCGGCGAGGGGTACGGCGGCGCGATGGTCGAGCGTGGGTTCATGTACTCGATGAAGGGGCTCGAAATATTTTCGGGGAGGATGCGGTGGTTCGGGAGGAACTTGATGGCGTCCGGGTTCGGCGTCGACTCCGTCTGGATGAAGATTGTGCGGACCGCCCCCTGGCGCCCGGCAAAGGGCGATTGTCGCTGCCGTCGTTGCTGTGTAGGGATGTGAGGGAGGCGACCCTGTTGGAGGAGGCCGGATGATACGGCTGCGGCGGGCAGGCTGGAGGGGTGGTGGCTTGCGAAGTGCCTCGACTGTTGTGCTGGCGCGAATCCGAGAGTCTTTGTGGTTTTCGAGGAGCGCGCGACGCTGCGAAGAGCTGTCCTCGTTGCTCTGGAGGAAGACATGTTTGCTTTGTTGCTGTCGTTGTCGTCAATTGCTTGGTTGGAGGCGTCGTCAATTATGTTAGAATAGGTAGGTAGGTTGAATTTGTAAGGAGCAAAATTACATTGACGTGATGAGTCTTTGGTTTGCTGTAAACTAATGTACAAATTTCCCCAGGGCCGCCCCTCTCCTCGGCATTACGCAGAGCGGAAACTGCGGATTGGAGCTAAAATCGGCTTTTCGAGCAGATTTGACAGGTGGGCTCCATTCTTCTTCCCCCTCCCCCAAAAAGTCGCCGTTCAATTCCGTGGCGTCGCATTACCAATCATGGGGTCTTTTGGGCGGGTCATTGTAAGAATGACGCAAAGGCCTCTCTCCTTCTGCCACCGGCTGGCCGCCCAACACCTGTGCTTTCTTCGTCCGTACAATTCCCGATTCGACGGAGTGGAAACCGGCAAAGAAATGGATTTTTTTTTTGTGGGGGGGGGATGCTCTTTGAAATGGGGAATTCGTACCGTGAAGTACCTTACCATGACCTAGTGGGGGAAAGTAGGATGTTTTTCTTGGGCCCACGAGTACTCTCTGGCCTCTGGACCCAACCCTTCCTTTGGCGGTCAAGCGGAACTGGAGTTCCTTTGGGCATTGACCGCCTCAGCTTGGCCCCTCGCCAGAAATTTCTCGAGCAATTCGGAGCAGTGCCTTGGGCGGCAGAAAAAAAAAAAAGGATATTCGTTCTTGGAGCAAAAGCTGAACGCGAGGGAAATGGGTGAATCGAAAGCCCAACTTCCCGTTTATTACCACACCGAGCCAGGAGTCCCTTTCTTTTTTCTTAGTCTCATTTCCTCTTTGGTCCGGACCCTTGTTCCGAGTCAGCACTCTGTTTTCTTTAGGTACATGGCAAAGAGTTCACGACTGCCGTAAAAAAAACATCACTTGAGCTTCAGCGTTCTCAAGCGCTATTGCGAGCGACGATAGCTCCTCTAGTAACATATTCGGAAGAGACTGCCACAGAAGGAGCAAACCTGGAACGTCCAGTAGGAAGATATCACAAACCCTACCAAGCCACACCATCACAATGTCTGCCGACAACGATCCCCCGCGCCCTGCTCCCCGGTCTCCGAAGCGCTCACAGGATGAGGTGGAAGAGGTGATGGAGCCGGCAAGTAAGAGGTTCCAAACGGCGAGCCCGGACGAGGGCAATCGTCCCGAGGAGGAGGAAACCGGCGCAACAGGGAGCCGCAATGAGAAGGTGACGGCCGGAAGTGCTGCGACACAAGCCGAAACACAGGGCGAGACCAAACCTCACGATCCCACGCAACGGACACCGGACAACACAACAGCGAATGCACCGGAACCAGCGCCGCAAACACGGACAGCAGAAGGCAAGTTCGAGACGCAGGCTCCCCCCAAACCCAAGTTATGCGGTATATGTCACGAGAAGGAGGGGAAATACAAGTGCGCACGTTGCTCTTTGCCATTGTAAGTGGTCTCTTGGATATGTGTATTTTCGTTGTACATCTCCCGTCGTTGTATACATTATTTACTAACATTACTGGTGTGAAAATAGTTGCACTGTGGCATGTAACAAGATTCACCGCGACAACCACCCACCAGACCCCGAACCCGCCCCGAAACCTCCCGTCGCGGCAGAATCGCCTGAGGCGAAAGCAAATGCCAGGCGCGAGCCGAATAACCCCTTCAGCGTTCTCGACGACTCGGAACAGCTGCGCTGGCTCTTCAAGCGCTATCCGGGCCTGCAATCGCGCCTCCTTGGGATCCTCGCCGCTACCGAGCCGCCGCCGGAGCTGAAGGGGACGGGTAATAGCTTGAACGACATGATGAAGGCAAAAGCCTTGGCCGCTTCTAACCCCAAAAAGGAGCAGTGGACGCATGATATTGGCATTCGCAACGGCAAGGAGGCCTTGCGAAAGGCGAAGAACGCGGCCGGAGAAGACGGCGAGGGGGTCAGAGAGTATGTCGAGCTTATCAACCACCTAGTCTCCAAAGGCGAAGATTTGGCCGCAGAGGAGGCAATCCGTAAAAGTGCGGCGGAGAAGGACGCGGAGCTGATTAGGCAGCTTATGGCGGAAGACAGGTGAATCAGGTCGAACAAAGTTTGGTGTTGTGCTGGGGATTACATTAGGCGTGTGCGCTTGGATGGAGCGCAATGGACTGCGGCGTACGCGAGTATCCGTTCGTGTGGTAGTATTGCTGGATAAGGTAAGATACCCGAATATGATTTCGAAAATTAATCAATGAGTAACCTTGAACCGCGAAAAGAATCTGCCCTTGGGCGACCTTGACGAGTCGGACGGTGGGCTGGAATCCCTGGATTGCTGCTGCTGGTCTTCTGTCTTGTGCTTGGTGAGCGCGCCAAGCTTGTTTTTCAGGGCCCAGATAGAATCCGCCTTGCGTAGCGATGGCCTCGACTTTTGCCGTTGCGGTTGCAATGGTTGCCGAGGAGCCTCGTCGCTTTGCGTCCAGTCAACACGGTGCTCGTAGGGATCATGATCTGACACTTCTGGATCCTCGAGCCTGTACGGCTTCGGAGACAATGTGCCAGACTCCCAGGTCATCAGGAGATCTGCCCCTGTGCTCGCGCGCCTCGCAGCTCTCGACTGATGATCCTCAACATCGCGTCCGGCGGGTGCGCCTTCGATGGTGTGCCTGTGGTGATTCCTGTCACGGTGCGCGCGGTCTTTCTTGGGATTTTCCTCTGCCGTTTCCGGGATGTGGTCGGAGTAGAGATTGTTGCGCTCCTGTTGATGCCTCTCCCGATGAGCTTGAGCGATTCTGAGAGCTGCCCGGGATAGCTTATGGACAAGACTCTTGCCCTCCGACGTGGTGTCTGCCGTGGTGGTGCGCGTGAACTGCGAGGCGGCGAACTGCGGGATGTAGTGGTGCTTGATCTTGGAAGAGTTCTTTGATTTGGAGCTTCGGTTGTCATCTGACATCTTGGACTTTGGCCGAGCGTCGCTGGTTTCTGACCTTTCTGGAGCCACGGCGGACTCTTCTGCGGCGGGTTCGGTACGCGGTCTGATGGATTTGAGGACGGAAAAGCTGCGTCCAGGCTTGAGAGAGCCTTGATCAAGGTATTCCCTTGCCATACTAGCGTGTGGTGGTTGAGTTAGGCTTTTCGGCCCAGCGGCAGCGGCAGCGGAAGCGGCCGCTTCGGCCCTAGCCCTCCGTCTCCTTTCGGCGTATAGCTGACGGTCTGCGATTACTTTATTCAGTTTCTGAGAGAGTTCCTCCGGGTCAAAAGGCATCGGTTGCGAGCACTGATGTTTCGGCCGGGTGGCGATTGCTGCGAGGGTGGGTTTGACGGGTTGTTGCCCCGCTACCGCCGGCTGCGGCGCCCCCGGGTGATCGTGAGGGTAGCTCATGTTGTATAACATGTTGTGTTGATGACGTGCAAGTACCCCACTCGGAACTTTGAGATATGGTGTGTTGGAACTGTCAAAGGATTCCTAGTTTGCAGATGTTTGAACTGGTGCTGCGTTTCCTGTACAAGTGAAATATTCGTGTACAAAGTAAGGGCTGTTCTTGCCTGCCGTGAGTGCGGGCTGTACACTTTTCGTCGCATGAAGCTGTTGACTGAGGATGTGGCGGGTTGACGGTTGGCATAAGTATATAGCGAGATCTAGGTTTTCGTAGGACAAGGGTCTTCCGTTATGTCACATCCGGTGATTGACGTGAACAATGGACCGGCCAAACGCGAAAGTGACCGGACTGACTGCCCTGGAACGGCAGAAAGCTTTGCCCTGAGGAAAAAATCGGCAGCGGTCTTGGGACCTGTGGGTTATGTATGTGTCATCCGACCGACGCAAAAGCCGGTCACAAGCAGGCCAGGTCAAGCAACCGGTGCTCGTCGAGCCAGGTTCGATGAATGGCGGGGTGTGGGTCGAAGTTCTCTGTACTCTTCCTCTGTCTCTCTTCCTTTCGCTCTACCCAGGGGTCCTGTGTGTGCTGTAGGTTGTACGTTGCGTGTCTGCGTGTCTGCGTGCGGCGCAGGCGTGGCAGAGCGAGGGGTGGGAAGCACAGCAGGCCAAGATAGGCACTACGCAGACGCAAGGTTATGTGAGCTTGCTTTGGTGCTTCTTTTTTAGTCCGGCAGGGTCCCAGACAATATGTACCTCACGGGGAAGCAGCACTTTTCAGATGTCCGCGCTTGGCCTCGCTTCGACCCTCCTACTCGGTATGCGTGTGTTTGGGTCGACGGAGCGGTAGACAGGGAGCGAAGGAGTTCCCAAGAAAAAGTGTGTTTGCTGATATGGATCATATGTTGATGCTGACCAAGAACGATGGGAGACAGTGACTGGGAATGCGTCGGGTCCTAGTGCTCGAGAACCCGGGGGGACGAGGAAGAGCCAGACAAGACAGTGACAAAAGAGCCAAAATTGGATGTTTTGTGTGGGAAGAGGAAGAAGAATTAAGAACCACAAGGGGGGATGTCTTGACGGACGAGCGTTCCAAGGGTTGCATTTTTAGACAACTTCGCCAGGTCTGGTCTGGCTTTGGGCGGGTTGGGATTCCTCTCCGACTTTGGTGTGTGCCGATAATACTGGAGCTTTGGTTGGAGACATAAGGGTAGGCTCAATTTCATCCACCTGTCCTTGAAGCCGGTGGGGGTTGGTAATTGGACGCGCCGGCAGATGGGGGAGAAGGACGGCGCAAACTCTGGGCACCCTCTGGCTCGCTATGCGTCGACGGGCATGCGGCGCATGAGAAAAACCATCAAACTTGCATGCCTCTGGAGCGAAGCTGATTGTTATCTCGGTCCAATCGATAGTGGCCTAACGCAGTTCGCGCCTGTGACTGGTGACTGCTGTGAACCGACTTTCGTGCTAGCAAAAGGTGATTTAATCTTTGCAGCGTGGTGTAGTATGCTGGGCGAGTAAGGTGCGTGAAGGAGTAAACTGGGGATTGATTGCAAGCAAGAGAGAGACCATTCCTTAATCGACCAAGGTCGGGACCTGCAAATTGGAGTAAAGGGACCACTGGTGGTGGTCAAGGTAGAATAAGGTAGCATGCCTCGCTGGTGCTTGCGCGTATCTTAGCAGATGAATAAACAAACCAGGAAGCAAACGGACTTGCTCAACGCCTTTGTTGGTCGTTGGAGTTGCGAGTGGTCAGACACCGCTTTGGGACATCCTCTCCGGGTGTTTACGCGCTTCACCGATATCACACGGAGTTGGACGTTATTTGAGAGGCTTCTGGATTTTCGGACGGCTTCTTCTCCCAGTCTTGATGTCAGACATCGGTGGCGCTGCGGCACTTAACCCTTGACAGCCACGCCTCTCGAGCCCGATCACTGCGTGGAAGGAAGAGGCGAGAGAGCCATGGCGCTGACAGTGCTGCATGAGGAGGAGGAAAAAGCAAATCATTCCTTTGATCGCCATGATTCAACACGGTGGTCGAGGCGTGGGAAGTTGTGCGTGGTGAGGTGTAAGTGGGGATGATCCGCGGCTAACAGTCCATATACTGCAATGCTCTGCTCTTTGGTGCGCGGTATTCTTAATTCTGAACTTCCACCAGCAAGTTGATGGTTGTTTTTGTGCATGATGTGAGAGGCGGTGGACGATGCCACGTTCGCAACGCCTTCGTGGAGCCTTCCATCTCTTCAACCCCAGGAAAGGGCTGGATAGCTTGATGAACGAACTCACGAGCACAGTCCCTGGCTTTTCGTAGTTGTCAGCCATCAGACAGCTTAGTCGAATTTCGGGTTTCCCGGTTGTCTTAGCGCCGCCAGTGAGCCCGACTACCTAGGTAATACGCAAACATCAGTGGCAGTCATTAGCAGTAAATCATGAGGAGTCATTAGCAGCAGAATTCCCCCCTCAGCGGGCGCTTGTAGACACAGGATGCTTGATCCTGAGATCAGAATTGCCCGGTCGCTTCTCCCGAGTCGCTCAGGGGGTTTTGTTCCCCCATGGCCCGGTGAGCAGCAAATGGTCCGGCAAGGATCCTTTTCCCAACCACTCGCAACTTCGGCCCCTCGACGATGGCCTCCTCGTGTACGATCTTAGACAGAAGCGTCGTCCAATCTCGACACGTACCAGGCCGAGCGCTCCTGTCTCGGTTGATAAGACCTTGCCGCCACGATGTGTGGAACTCGCGTGCCATCCAAAGGCGCCGGCAGGGGAAGCTGGTGTATTTGCTTCCTTCTTCTCCCATGTCTTCTCGTCCGTTATCTCCCCCGACGACAAGACAACAGACCGCCCCGGGCGGCATCCTTCGAAGTGGCCGGTCTTCAAGACGAAACAAGATAGACGTGAGTTTCGGCAATGAGCCATTTGCTTCTGCAAGTTGCGAGGCCTGCTGCAGTTTGCTGCACGTCTGCATGCCTCGCCCTCGTATCGCACTCCTTGTGACCCTAGGTCGCGCTTTACGAAGAGTCGTCCTATGCAGCCACACCTCCATTCAGGATGCTGCTGGGCGGCATCAGATTGCCGCTCAAGAGACCCGCCCATTCGCTGACGCTTTGTAACACCACGGCTACAAGCATGCACACTGCACACACCACCCAACCACCTAAAAAAAAACGGGGTAGGGGAACTGGCGAGAACTTGGCAGGTTGACCTTATTTGTCCTTCTGCCTCCAGCCACTTGGGCATTCGGGGCCGGATCGGTGTGGATGGTCCTTGCGTGACCATCTTGCTGTGCGACCTGCCACTCGTTGTCCAGATGCTGTTATCCATGCTGTAAGACCCCACCCCACCCAACCGATATCCCACCCATCCCGATCGCGTATTTCGGGAACCAATCCCGCACTTATTATTATATCGCAATAATTTGGGATTTATTTTTCACAGTAAAACACACTTAAAATCTAAATTCAGAGTACTAACTAGTAAACTAAGTATCCTACTCTTTCTTCTAAGCTATATTATTAATATATAACTTAACTAGGTGTATAGCCTTAGCCTTTTAGTCTACTTTAACCTACTACTTAACCTTTATAATCTCCTTAATTCTTATAAACTACTTATTAGGGTTTAACTTTACTTTTATTTTTTTTAAAAGTTTTAATTAATTAATTTAGGCCTAGAGACTCTTTATTTATTATTATAATAATAATACTTTAAGGTTATTATTATTAAGAGCTTTATTAGCCTTATTAAATACTAGTTATTATAAAATTAAATTCTATTTCTCTTTACTTTATAAGAGCTTCTATATTATTTAGTATCTCTAAAGGTTTATAAATTTATATAGAGTTATAATAATAAATTATAATAGTATTCTAGGTATTTAAGGGAAATTTAGGACCTAAGGAGGGGCTTAAAGTATATTAATAAGTACTAACTAAAAAAAAAAAAAACTTAATAGAAATTTAATTATATTTATAAATTATAATTTAATTACTTTTTATTCTATTTTAATATTTAACTTTATAATAATCTTAAATTTTACTTAGAAATAATAATAGAGGAAATTCTATTTCCTAATAAGAATAGAATTAAATTTAAGTCTATACTTAAAAATAATTATTATAAAATATATTTTAAGGGGAGAGAATATTAATAAATTAAGAAATTAAATAATATAATTAAAATAAATTAATAAATAATATAATTAAATACCTTAAAAGTAATATTTCTATATAAAATTATTAAATATATAATTCTTATAATTATTAATTATAAGAAGTCTCTTTAAATATAATTATTTAGTCTTCTTTATTATATTTAAAATAAATATTATTTTTAATTAATTTAATTTAATTATATTTAAGGTTTATTTATTAATTAAAATTATAAATCTCTAATTAATAAACTTCTTTATTTCCTTTAGGAATTATTAGTATTAAATACTTTAATTAATAAAAATTATAAATAATAATAAAATTTTATTAATAATTAAAATATACTTAAATATAATAATTTATATATAATTATTTAATTACTAAATAATTATAAATTATTATTAAGAGTTACTTAATACTAAATAATTTATAATTATTCCCTTAATTAATTCTATTTTATTTATATTTTATTTTAGGGAGTATAGAATCTTTTTAATTTTAGGTATTTTTATAATATTAAAGAATTCTTTAATTATATTAATAATTACTCCCTTAATTTATTTAGAATTAATACTCTTTACTTTTATACTCTAAATAAATAAGGTTTATTATAAAAAGTTATTTATTTACTTCCTTCCTAGAAATTAAGAGTTATTATTAGCCTTTATAATATAAGTAGTAAAGTTTTTAAGTTATTAATAAGTTAGTAATATATTAAGAGACCCCTAAATAAGTACCTATATAATAAGGAATTTCTTAAAATAAGAAGAGAGTCTTTAATAACTCTCTTAGGCCTTCTAATATATTTAGGAGCCTAATAATTAATTATAAAGAGTTATATAGGGGATACCCTAATTATAATTTACTTATTTAATACTTATGCTATTTAATATGGCTTCCTGGGTAGAATTAAGGTGGGTTTTAGTATATTTTGGTATACTGGATTAACTAGTATTTTTGAAAGAATTTATTTTTGATGTTGTTGTGGTGTTGTGATGCATTCATAAAAGTTGTGTTGATGTTGTTATGGGAAAAACGCGTCCGAATTACGCGATCGGGATGGGTGGGATATTGGTTGGGTGGGGTGGGGTCTTACGTTAGATCGGGAGTGTTTGTTGATTCTCCTCGACTCCCGTGAGCACGTCAAGCCGTCGGTCGGAATGCAGTGGGCGAAGGTCAAGCCACGTTCGGGTGCTAGTCCATTCCATCGAAGATACGCGATTAGTGAATCGTGCTATGAACCAAAGAGGAGCGAGCCTTCAACTTGTTGCATTCGCAAATAGGATTAACGGAACTGATGGGATCGTGAACATCGGTATCTCGTTATCGGTATCAGCTGATGCTGAAAGCGGAATGCCAAGCAAGCCGCTGGGAGTTATTTCCACCATGAAAGGTTCAAGACGCCGGTACCATATTCATTCCTTCAGTGACTGACCCTAGAACCCGTCATACCCAGATGGAAGGAATGGCTAGGCAGAGCGGTGTGCTCAATGCTGTCGCCCTCATGTCTCCAAAACAATATCAAACCCTCAGCAAACAAGTTGCCGGATTCGCGATAAACTCTCCGTTCAGGATGAATGCCGCCTGGAATTGGCAGGAGTCTATTGTGCGGGAAACGAAGCTTGGCGCCTTCCCGGGTGTTTTCCTAAATTCCGAGAGTCCAGAGGCCTTAGTTACCGGAGCAAATGGCTGAGGAGGGTTGAGAATGTTTGATCAACCTGTCCTAGTACGGAGGGCACAAAAGCGAGTCGGGTGGTGACAAAGTTGCAATCATGTCAAAGTCGGACAGCGATGATTGGGAGTTCCCGGGACCCAAGTTCCTGGATCCTGGAAGCGGGTGCCAAACTCCATGTTCTTTCTGGAGGATGGTGCATCCAAGGTCTCCGATGCCATTACGACCAAGGATTGTTAGCCCGGAAAAGAGCGAGCTGCACGACTTGGAGCAAGATTTCCGAAGCGAATAGCTTGTGCCGACAGAAGATCTCGGAGCATGGCAAAGACAAGGTTGCCGACGCTTTATTAGTATAGTCTTTTATACTCCTATATCATATCTTCATTTTGAGTTACTATATATATATATATAATATTAATTAATGTTACTTCTAGTTTTACTTTCTTCCTTAGAATATTTAAAATAGTTAAGGATTAATAAATAACTATATTAATTTAAATTACTTCTTAAAATTAGTTCTATAGAATAATATTAAGTTAAAATTAAAACTAATACTCAACACTAAGTATAGCCTAGGGATTTTAAATTCTTAAAGAGATCTAATAGCTTCTATATAAGTATAACTAAGTAAAAAAAATTAAAAATTTCCCAGACTAGCTGGGCAGCAAGCAGGGAATTTGAGGCATAATAGTGATGGAATTTCTGAACCAAGCCCTATAACTCAAAGCAGGCAATAGCGAAGGCGAGTCGAAATAATGCCCTTGTTTTCTATACCGTCACTGGTTCTTGCTTGGCGGATTCGCAAGCACGTCCAGCGCAAAGAGTGCAAAGGTCTGCGCATTCTTCAGTCTTTCGTGGCTTGTGAACTTCTCACAACTCTGTTGTCCGATAGTCAGCATGATCAAGCTCTTGAACAGCTTTAGATCAGGAGGGTAACTGACTCTGCGACTTCATACGCGTGGTCACCGCAACGATTGGCTCTGCCAACTACAGCATCGACATGCTGCATTTCATGAAGCATCGTGAAGCCTGCTGATACAGCCAGGTCGTCTCCTTCTCGTCGCTTGCGCCAGTTGTATAGCATCTGTACATGACTGATCTGGCGAAAAAAAAATGGGGGGGGGGGGGGGTAAAGACGCAGCACGTTGGTTCTGTAAACTTCGCCAGCATTGAGCATGCCAGCGACCGGCTCTCCCCCTGAATACGGATTCACTTCGCACACAGGATGAGTTGAATCAGGACAGGAAAACACCAGTCTCTTCGGGTTCGGGCCGCCTTCCTCTTCAGATTTGACAATTCCTGATTCAGGTGGTCGCAATTGCGAAATCACAGCCTCGAAATTGTTTGCTTTGATGGGTGAAGCATAATAGATTAATCAGATTAATAATCTGAATTTGTTTAAAGTATATGATAAGCGAGCTGGCCACTTGTCACTAAGTTATGCAGCATATTTTGGTATGAAATTGTTGGTATACCTTAATAATTCAACACCAATTTCGGCGTGCAGCATATTGAGAATTGTTAAGATGTCTAGCTCGCTTATTATATATGTTACCCAGATTGTTTTGATGGTGAGTAGGTAGTAGAGCTAGGCTTCTTGCTCCTTGAATGAGGCTTCACGGCCTGACCGATATCAGGTCCCTCTGTTTACAGACGACGTGACTGCGACCGCAACCGTGAAGTGGTCTGGTAGGTCTGGCTCTGTTGGATGTGCTCCTTCTGGTGGTTGACCTTGGGAGTGGGATTGCTCCCTGACGTAATCGAGCATGCTGACTTTCTTTCCCTCGCAAGGCGCCGAGAGACGTAGTAGAGTGGGGATGAAGCCAGCTTGCTGGCTGTAGTAATCATGGCCCGGGCATCTCGTCGGAGCTGGTTGTAGGGGCGTGGCTGGTTGTCGGTTGTGGGTACCTAGTTAGAAATGCGTTTCCAGACACCAATCGGGAGCAGCATTAGAGCGCAGACTCCTGAATCTCAGCATTATTTCGAATAGGTTTACTCAGTTTCAGAGAACTTACAATAAAAGATAATATTTATAAAATTCCACAACAATCCACGCGCTGTGGAATGTAGCAACTGGAGCCTGGGGATGCGGTGGCAGGCACCTACCATGCTACCTTATCCGGCCGAGGTAGACACTGCGCTGAATATTTTCCCCCACTTGGTGTACTCACCACGCTGAGAGCGCTGTGACTAACAGGCACTTCACTTCAAAGCGTGGGCTCTTCACCTTTCTACCTAACCACACCATCTGTGCGCAGTGACCTTAAACCATTGTGGATCAATTATTAAACCACTAATTGGATTTATCAGTTATATAGAAATAACCCACTATATACAGATATTTTTGGGTAGTAATTAAAAAAAGTTATTAATTAAGACTATTTTAACCACCCACCTACTTACAATTATATTAGTACTAGTAGTAAATAAACTATTAATAATTAGTTAAAACTAGGTCTCATAATTAAATAAGTACTAACTAGTCTAACCTTTTTTTAATAGTTTACCTAGACTTATATAAGCCCACCTCTGCACTTTATACTCAGTTTAACTATAATTATATTAAGGGTATTTATATATTAATACTAATTAATAGACTTCATATTATAATACTATGAAGTCCTCATGAACACCTCCTAAAAGTATTACCCTGCCTAACCCCTCTTAATATAATAAAACCCTCCTTAATTTAACTCTAACCTTCCTACCCATTATATAAAACTTTATTTATTATATAGTAACTATTATAGTTACTTAGTAATATAACCCTCTAAAATACTTTTTAAATATTATATAATTATTAATTAATTTATATAATTAATAATTAAGTTATTATCTTCCTCAGTTTAAATTTACTAAAGATTCTATATAATATAGAAAAAGAATAAGTAGTTATTATTTAATTCGAAATATTAGTTTAGACTATAATTAAATAGTATAAATATTACTAGGTAATTCTCACTTATCTCAGAAATCTTATCTATTTGAATAATCTCCTATATAGCGCGCAATATTAAATAGGATATTATAATAATATTACTATTATAGGCCTTATTAAAAGTCAAAGGAGCCTAAGGGAGAGCTAGATTCTTATTTAGTTAGTAAGTTATTAGAACTATATAAGGTTTAATATATATAATATTAGGTAAACCTATAAATAACTATATAGAGTAATTTAATATTTATTCCTTAAAAATAAGAAGGGTAGTGAGGTAGTTAAAGTTATAAATAGTAGTAATAGGTAATAATAAAAGGAAGACTTAGGTAATACCTAGTATATATTAATATATATTTAGGTATAACTATAATAATAAAATAGACTAAGACTAATTTAATAGGTTATAATTTACTTAATATGGCTAAAAGAGTTATTCTTAAGTATTATAAACTTAGTGCACTTAAAAGTAATATACTAGTAATTAAGTCTAGTAGAAAGTTAATAATAGTTACTAATGTGGGTAAGTATATATATAATATAGTAGAACTTCTTCTACTACTTAAGTAATATTTTTCCTATAAATATAAAATTATAACTATATACCTAGAAGTATATTATAGAGAGTAAGTTAGCCTAAGTATAAGTCTTTTTAATATTATCTTTATAAATTAGGAGGAGTAATTCCTTCTTATAAATTATTAACTTAAAATAAATAATAATATCTAAGTCCTTATAATTATTATCACCTTTAATACTCTCTTTAATATACTCCTTATTAGTATTATTAATATTATTAGTAACTTAGTACTAATTAATAGGGAGTAATAAGGTAAAAAGGCTTAAGTAGCACTACTAGAGTAATTAAAGTTATCTAGTGAGGTCTTAATTTATATTCTTAAACCTATCTAGTAATACTTATAAGAATATAACCTATAAGGTTAATATATATTCTTTTATAACTATATTTATATATAAAGAATTTAAATATTCTATATTTATCTATATCTTTATTATCTTATACGATATGAAGAAATGGATTGGA